>JAFISD010000279.1:0-34314 GCA_022560085.1 Helminthosporium solani | reverse complement strand
ATGTGGACCTAGCTTGGATAGCATACGCTGGGGTAGGGTTGGACACGTCCGGTATATGGAAGCTAATGGAGTGTGGCAAATTCATGCAAACGCAATCGACGGAACGGCGGCACTCCTCCAAGCTGAGTGATCAGCGTACGAATCTATTCTAAGCAGAGAGCAACGGTTGCCATTGGAGGCGCTGGCCTTCACAGGAGGGTGGAACCAAGCTACGGTGAGACAGTGCTGGCCTCAACGGGCCAGCAGAGGGGGTGCAGAATTCATGCGAACGTGGCTCAGCGATGGCGGTCGTGGCATCGGTGACAAACACTAGAGCAGGATTGGACAGCTTTGTTCTCTAGAAGTTGATTGAGTGGGGCGACTTTATGCGAGCGTGCCCGACGGAGCTACGGGACTGGACTGGATTGCTTGATGACGGCATTATTGAGACCTAGCGACGCCGTAGGATTCATACGAAATGGACGACAACTAGCTGTGATTGGGTAGAGCTGGCCCTCACAAGTTAAGGGGATGGAGCTGAGTCATGGTTTCGACGGAGCAAAGCAGCCTGGATTGGACGGGCGTTCACGGATTGACCGAAGAAACTAGAGTCAGGCGGAGACGATATGGTGAACGGAAGAGCCGGATTAGGCCATGCGAGCTTCCACCGAGGTACGCCTCGTCGAATGATGAATGTCGGACTTACGGGCGAGCTTTTCGAAGAACAACAAAAGGGGTCGAAAATTGGTCGTGCCCATCATTCGTAAGTACCGCTATCCCAACTCAACGTCACGCTCACGCTCACAAGTCTAGATGATGGCATAGAGGTGTGTATCGGAGACTATGTATTCGTGAAATGCGAAGATGAAGACGATGAAATTCGACCACCGATAGCAAGAGTGGAGAAGATCTACCCAGATGGCCAGTTGGGTGTGCTATGGACTTATCACCCTTCCAGCCCAGAGGTGCCAAAGGGATCTTTCGGGCGCTACGAGATACTACTTTCAGATCATCATAATAGAATTAAGGTGGAGTGTCTGATGGGATTCGCTAAAGTTGAGGAGAACTGCCAGAACTGCTACGATGCCCGGATTGGTGTTGGAACAAGCGATTCAAGATTCTTAAGGAAACAATTATCCCAAATGAGCGAGAGACAAAGAGGCGAAGGTTGGGAAGTTAAAAAGGCGACTTAAAATTGTAATACAGAACTCGAACGTGGGTCTATTTTAGCACCGCACATTCAACTCATTTCGCCTAAATGGCCAACAGATATTAATAGCTAAGGCTAATCTGGAACATCTACTGACACGATCATTCCGTGACGGTTAAAGGTATAGAGCCCAGGATGGAGTATTCTTGTTTGGGAATCTGCGGGTGGAATTGGGTGGGGAAGGGCTCGTGGGCGCCGAGCGTTGCGGATTGGGAGATGGGTGCGGAACTAGAAAGGTGTGTGGTGCCGTGGAGTTCTGTGAAGTCGTGGGGACGGAGATCTTCAATGCCTGAGAAGGGAGCTTGAGAAAGGGAATGCATGAAAATAAAGTCCTCCTTCCTCATCTTGCCGTCTTCCACAAGGGCAGTGTGCACCTCGGTCCTCTCTAGGTCACGGTTGTACTGTTCCAACTGCAGCACCTTCTGGGAGCTGAATGCCGCAACCTCGTCTTCGCTGATTTCTCTCTCGCGCCTTTCCCATTCACCAGTACCTACATGCCGTACCAGCTTGGTGAAAGGGAAAGTGCAGGGATCGTTGAAGCCAGTTGCGAGTAGCATATGGACCCACATGGCGCCCGAGTGTTCGGACCAGCGAACAAGGCTAGAGAGCTCGTTGTTCTCATGACCCGGCGTTCTTGCCTCCTCTTCTTCCAGAATGCGTTTGAACATGTCCAAGTATCTAAAATAACGGGCAGTGATTCTGGTTGGTTCCCCCTTGTAGCAGTCCCACGCCTGGTTTGTCGGCCGGTCCATGAGAAGCCACCATGGAGCCGAGCCGAAGAGCTGGGCCGGCCCGATGTAAGACCATTCAAGGTCGACCACGCCGATGACAGTGAGGTCTTGTCTGCTTCTTACCATCAAGTTCGCTAAGCCAAGGTCGTCGCAGATAATCTTGAACTTGGTATGGTCGTACTCGTTGTGAACGAAGTTGGGTATCAAAGACTTTAGGACTTTAAATGACCGGTACTTGGCCATGGCATCATATCGGCCGTACGTTGAATTCGGTTGGTAGACAAGTTGTTCCCAATCTTGTTCGGCCACGTATTGGAAGTATTCGGTCGTCGATGAAAAGCCCCTGTTCCTATCACCTAGAGATTGTTCTGTTAGTGGGAGTGCAAAGACAGTGTCAAAGCGGCGTACTAAGAGTGTCGATTCCTCCAGTTTGGAGAATGTCATGAGCCTTCCAAGTCAGCGGCCGTATTGGGAAGCGGAGCTCTGGAGTTGGAGAGTCTAGATTGCCGATGTGGTCAAAGTCGAGTTTAAAAAGCTGAAGCAGGAAATTGGCAAACTGCCTGTAGATGGTCTCCATCTCGTCGTCGCTGAGGTCTTCCCTCAGGAGTCTCGTGCCGCCGTTGACGTCCTTGAGCAGGTCGTTGAGGCTCACGCCGTCCTGGATGAACTCCATGATGATGAATGGACCTAGACCGAGAGGGTTCTGTGCTGCGACACCCCAGGCCTCGATATTTGGAACCGGTATTGTGGTTTCACGGCGTATGAGATTGATGACAGCAACCTCCATAGCGACCTTCTCGTCAGCATAGCTATCATGGACCTTACCAACTCGCGGGAACCGAAGCAGCCAGGCGGTTCCGTCACCAAAAATGAGCTTGCATCCAGCATTGTACGAGCCGTAACGAAGGTCGCTATCCGCGAGCCGGCAGGGAAGGCGGTCGTGATGGAAGCTTGATACCCATGCGCAAAGGCGGCCGCTTCGATGCGTCTCGTTCAGGCGGTCCTCCCAGAGTTCGCCCTGCGCCTTCTGCATCAATTCGATACGCTCATCGATGTCCATGATAGGTATCGGAAATGTTATTGGGGGATGTAGATTTGGTGGGAAGGCTGTGGAGAGAAAGATGTGGGTGGTTGGGGCACGGCCCCTCGTATGCGTCTCTTGTGGGGCGGGATATTAGCGCTCATGGCCCGAGCGTTTATGCCCGTCAACAAAGGAAGACCATTTTACAGGCTGACGAATTTTCAATACATTTGCGACCTTCAGCGATGTAAAATAGCCTATATTTATATGTGTTTTTACGTGTTTTGAGCCCCACGAGAGGCTGCGCATGCGGGACCACACATCGGTCTCGACTGGCGGTTACAGGGACCAACCACATCGCCATGTTGGGAAACACGACTCGTCGCGGGGCTAGGGACACTGATAGGCTGGAAAAGCGGCTACACCCGCGCTTCTATTTTCTGACTATAGTACCTACACTAGGAACGAGATGGAAGATGCCCGGCGCTTCCATGAAACGCACTAACCACCCAGTAATAGAGCAGCCCGCTGAAAATGTCCAGTAGAGACCACGCTCGGTCCAGCTAAGGGAGCCACGCACCTTCCGGGATGGTTCCTGCCCCTATCTGCATAGTGAAAGTCTTTTAATGATGATGGCTGTGGAGATATGTAGTAGTTAGGCTATGGATCATCCTCTCGACAGCAGACCTCGCACGGTGCGGCTAGATGGTACGGTCCCGTTGGTATGTCGGCTCAAGGAGGCTCAAGGAGGCCTCCCTAGTGTCTCGCGTTTAGCTAGAGCCCGAGCCCTTGTTCTGTGGTCCAGAGATGTTAGTATATGTCTTATTCTGTATGGAGATGGGGGAGACAGTAACAGTAGCTTCTTCCTTGGTCTTCTGTTCAGCCTCACGCCGGGCCTTTTCCTCTGCAGCCCTGCGGCGCTTCTCCTTTGAGGAATTGGCGGCGTCCACCATACGGTTGATGTTCCCGGTGCTGGTATTAGCGATGGCCTTGGTAACTTCCTGTGAAGCAGATTGCTCTGACATGATGGATAAGATTGAAGTGAATTTTATGGAAGAAGATTTTCGTGCAGTAGATAGGTAGCTTGTGAAGATTGTGATGCTTCGATGCCAGTCGAGGGACGGTACAGGGGACCATATATTCATCCCCATGAGTAGGGCCCAACAATCCATTAGGCGATTCCAGGGCTGTCAAATGAAAAGTGAGGCGGACGGCCTGCACGTTCGCAGCCTCGCAGGTGGCTTACACGCGAACAAAAAGTTCCATCCGAAATCACGCAGCCTGCTAAGTCCCATGGATTCGCCGATCTCTATCCCCCACTTCTGAGGACGCCAAGAAGAAGCCAGGGCATCGGTTCGAAGACGTAGGAAGGGACGATGATACGGTCCCGAGCTTCCTTTCCTCCTTTAAATTCTCCAAGCTACAAAGTATGAAGGGTAAACAAGAGGTTCTTGATCGAGTGGCCAACAAGACTATTTCGCAGGACGAGCTCGAGAGCGCAGTCGCAGAATTCTCCCAAGTCTCCAGCCCCCGCCTAACCGAGGAGACTGAGAATAGTCTGAAGTGATCCTCGCCTGATGCCTGTGCGAAGAAGCGATAGAAGATGGATCCGGTGTGGAGTTTGGGTTAGCAGTATGCACGGGCAAAGACAGGCTGTAAGAGTTTCGGTCCCCGGCGGTATATTGGATTGGCCGGGCTAGGTCGGCTCGGCCCGGCGGCAAAGCTAGATTGAAATAGCGACAGCGTGGTTTAGAAGGTTGATGTGCCTCATCCTTAGACGCTCGTAGGCTTATCGTTTCGCAGGCAACGAGTCGACGCATCCGGCAAATTAGTCGCACCCAGAAGAGGGGTGAAGAGACAAGGTGGCTCTCTTGGCGCCACACGGAGCGTGCAGCGGTGCTGGGTGACGGATACCTGAGTTTTGGCTTCTGCAAGCAACGTTTTTGGGAGGAAGACCAGCGGTACAGACCGGTGAACCGGTATGTCTGCCTGGTGCTTGGGCAACTAAAAAACAGGACTATGTACATGTGTGGGTTGGACACGCAGATGCTTCGTCGCCCAATCACTCAACTACCCCCACCTCAACACATGCAGCTGCGCGGGGTAACACAGTCTGCCTTATCCGTAAAACAGTCTGGTGCAAACACCTCTTTATGTTACAATATTTATTTATAGGCCATCTCGCTCATAATTCTTCACATGTAAATTTTACTTCTCAAGTGCTTTTTTTCCACAAACGAAAACATGGAGTCCTCATCCTCAACCCAGGCATCCGGCGCCGGCGGCGGGCAGGGCAACAAACCCAACTCCGGATCGAAGAGAGAGCCAAAACCCACGGATGGACTCGAGGAAGCGGTTAGAAAGAATGATCCAGACCTTGCCGCAGTGGTCAAGAAAGGGCGCGACTCCAAAGAAAAAAGGCAAAACGCCTCAAACGGATAAAATATGGTTATCCGGTAAGGACTCACAGCTTCCTCTCTTCGATGCTCAACTGACTAGCACGCAGGATCATCCTCAACGTGCGGTAAGACCACAACCTTGCTGACTCGAAGTATTCTGATTACTTTAGACTACATGTCTCGTTATGGAGTGATGCATTTTCGGGGTGGGGTAGAGTTTTTATGCCGAATTTGAGTTCAGCGGAGACTGAGCGGAGACTGAGCGCGGCATGGGCAAGAAACCCTTGTGCAAGGCACGTGATCTAAGCCACTACCTCGGAACCGCCCTGCCAAGGCGCTACTCGGCAGAATCAATAGAATTTTACCGCTGGTGACCTGATTTGTCTTAGCCTCAGGGTTGGTCCAAAAATCGAAATCTGGGGATCCAGATCAAAACACACCCCCACCAAAGCCCAGCAGAATATTCCGAAATCTAACCCCCTTCCCTGCCTTCCTTCACGACGCGCGCGCAGTTTTCTTAATGCGAGTTAATCGTAATGTTCTTAGCGCAAGTCAGACCGCCGAGGAGCGTTGGCTTAAGTTCCTCGCCTCATTCGATCATACAGATGACCGTAGGTCCCGTGTCGAAGAGATTGCATCACATCATCGGCAGGGAAAGGTCTGTAGAGTAATCCAACGGCTTCAAGGAGCTTTCAATTACTGTTTCAGGCTCCGTTTCGACGAGGACGGAGAGGAATGGATTCTCCGCTTTCCAGTACCAGGAAACACCATGAACCCACTGACCAAGGCTCAACATGAAATTGCTGTCATGCACTTTCTTAGAGAGAAGACGACAATACCTGTTCCGAAAGTGATAGCCTTTGGTGTGGCTACGGGCGATTTTGTCGGTCTTGGACCATACATTATCATGGAATTCGTCGATGGGATTCCTCTGGACGATGTGCTTCTGGACGAGAAAGATGGTAGGCTGAGGGACGTCTCCGACTCGGTTATTGAAAAAATTTACAGGCAAATCGCCCGCATCTATCTTCAGCTCTTTACCCACAGCTTTCTAAAGATAGGTGCGTTGTCCATGGAAGAAACAGAGTCGGGTCGCGTGTGGTCTGTTACGTCGGGGCCGTTGACTTTCAAAATGAACGAGATAGAGAGGATGGGAGGAGTGAGAGTTGGAGGTTGGTCTTCTTATCGCAGACTGGTTCATGCTCTGACAGACATTTCGCAGCTTCGGATGGACCTTTTGACTCTACCATCGATTATTTCAATGCTCTGGCGGAACAGAGCTTGGTTCATCTCCGCAACAATCCGTTAGCCAGCCAAGACGAAGAAGAAGCACGCGATGACTACAAGTCTATCCATACACTCAAGCTGATGGCTAAGCACTTTGCTCCCAAACACGACAATCTGTTCCGGCTATTCTGCGATGATCTGCGATTTGGGAATATCCTTGTGGACAAATCGTATACGATTGTCGCAATCATTGACTGGGAATTCTGCTACGCTGCCCCGGCCACTTTCCTCTGCTCTCCGCCGTGGTGGCTTACAGGAACCGAACCGTTCGAATGGAGTGACCATGATCTGGAAAATTATAACGCAAAATTAGAAGTGTTCCTTAAGCTCCTAGAAGAGGAGGAAGGTCGCTATGGGCTCGGAGACACCCTCTCTAGTCTGATGCGAGAATTCAGGCGGGACGGGACTTTCTGGTACAATCTGGCGATCCGGGAAAGCTTCCCATTAGCGGAAGTTATGAGACATTGCTTGGATACAAAACCTTTCCAAAATCTCCAATCACCGGATGACCTGGAAGAGTTCGGCAGGTGTAAAATGAATCAGCGCCAGGAATACGAAAATTCCGTACGCACCACGGAGGCAAATAAAAGAGACGGCATGGATATCAGTCAACTGGGGCAAGAGAATGATGGGATAGCTCTTTAGCACGGCATCGAGGGATGTGTTGCCGGCGAAGCCTGAGACTTGCAGAAGATTTAGTGATTGTTTGAACACATTGTCATACCCACGTACAGCAAGCCGCGACCATCATTATGGCCGGATTAGCTGTTGTTCCGTGCAGATCCATTGGTTGCAAGGCTGAGGATTTCTGGCAAGCTGAGGATTTTTTGGCATGCTGAGGATTTTTATCGCAGGCTTTCTGGCCGGGGTCCCTGCATTCCAACAGATTGGCAACATTAAGCGCGTAAAAGCATCAGATTCTAACGATTCATCCTACCGATTGATTGACCATCTGCCGCACGACATCTCGGCGAAGAGCTCGAATTTTGGGATTTCGGAGATGGCATGCTATTCTGCAACGTCAGTTTGGTGTTTGTACTGCTTATTAGGGCTGAATTCGGGGGTGGGAGGGGGGTATTGTATGATATAACGTACCTAAAAAGGGTTCATCTAACCGTCGATTCGCCAGCTGATCAGTATGGTTTGCGCGCCTTGGCGCTCCATCCGCCCGCGGATCTATGGGCCTGGGTACCTGCAAGCCAACAACGGGATCTCCGTCCTGCTGGGTTGATGAAATTGCCCACGTTCATGATTGTATGTGACGAGAACCGGTTTCGGCCATATGACCTTCCTTGTACAGTGTCCTAGAATCTGGCCTACAAATAAGAGCACGCCACGATTATGCTGGCAATGAAAGCTTCGCGCATCAAGAGATGCTTGACACCACTACTGTATGATTTCGAAAGATAGGACACATGCCGAGGGGTCATGCCTTTTTTGAGTGCACCACATTGCGGGGCACCTTTCCCGAGCTCGATACTTTCACGTGACAGCTCCCACACTAAATGGGGGCAACGGAATTTTACGGCGTCGAAACTCCGCAGATTTTTCACGGTTGGGTTGGCCTCTCATGTCAGGTACTAATGCCTTGGCGTTATGAAACATTATCAAAGGCTGCGCCAAGTTTGTTCCTGCTCGAGTCCTCTGGCGCGTTCCTACCAAGAATCAGTCACCACCCCATCTGACTAAACCGTTACTCTTTCATATGGACTTGCCTGTTGGCCACCAACGCCTAGACGCTTTTATCAACGCACCAGCGCGTTTGTTCTCTCACAGTTGTTTTGCTGACCGCTCGCGCCTCAGTTAAGCACAGTTCTCATACACTTCAGCCTACGATCCTTTGGTGCCTTACCGGCTCCGTTCGCAATCCGTTCCAAGGACCTAAGACACACGCGGCGAAAAAGGCCATAACACAAGTTGAGATGCGTTTGCCTAATGAGTGTAGCCTGCACGTGACGCTAAATGTTTCGATGGTGGGGCACGGGCCTAACCGGAGAGAAGCAGCCTGAGATTCGCATATGATCTTCCCGTTGGGCCGCAAAGCATGAGAGCAGTCATACGCTTTATCAACTTATTAACTCCTTCACACCATTCTTTGTTGCTCTACGTTTTCAGCCTACAGTCAACCTCTTTTCGCGCTTCTTGCCTGCTCCGTTCGCAAAGCCGCCCACAGGTGGCGTTATCCAAGGTGAACATTGGCCGAGCGCATCCATGGCCGTAACCATGCTTACATGTTATTGTAAATTGTAGCTTCCGCTTCCTGACAGACTTAACCGCTCGAAGCCTCCCTTATACCCGAATCAGTCGTACTTTGGCCCACCGCGCCTTTCGCGACCTACCATTATACACCGCCACGATCTACACTTCGGCCCCTCAAATTGCGCAGAAGTGAAGACTCTCTACGTCACTCAATCAGACTGAACGACATTCCGGCAGCGGGGATTGTATGATGATAGTCTTCCATAATTCTCGCGTTCCTACTAGGCTGGTACTGGTACTGACACATCGTCCAGGCACTGCGGGATCAAGCTCAAACATCACACATCGAACGTCCGGCTAGTAATCTAGCTCATATGCTAGGGAAAGACGACGAACAAACTATCAACGGGGATTATGAGGATATTGGCTATCGCAATTTTAAAGCAGTCAATTACGATAGATGGATGTCGTGGAAAGCCGGGTCTGGCCGCGTAGATATAGGTGAAAGGATACTGACCGCTCAGAAGACAGATGAGGACAAACGTAATGAACGTCTTCCAGCGGGTTGGAGTGCAGTTGTGGATACAATGACGTTCAAGCTGGTCCGAAAGAGTTAAAAAGCATTCGTCCATATGTAACGACCTGTCTGGAAATCCAACATTACTTCTAGCTTACAATCCTTGCTGCTGCCACTGGGGAAAGACACATCGATGGCGCTAGTACTTGCTGACATCCCCCACGCCTCCTCTACCTTTCTCTTGTCGCTGGTTCTCATTCCGTTGAAAAGAAAGTCTCCCAATACTATATTCAAGTCTTCGATCGTCCGCATGTCTGCCTTTTTATTAGAGATTTCTTCCCCGACTGATGAACAAAGCATGACTTCTAGCTTGAAATCAACGCCTTCTTTAGATGCAAAGTACAATGTCACGGCTCCGGTAATTCTAATTGGTCCTCTGTTATCCCTTTTCTCTTCTAAATGTCTGAAGTCACTCGCCTCCATACCGTCGAAAAGGTAGTCTCCAAGAATACTCTCCAGCATATCCAACTTAGCTACTACGGCCACCTCGTCCAAGTCAGGTCCCTGAAGCTGCTTTAGGGAAAGTAGGCAATTGTGGCAGGAGGAAACCCAGGCCTCTCGATCCCTTGGATCTGGAATGCTTTGTGCCGCAAGAGATATTGCACTACCTGTGAGAGATTAGGATTGACTTGATAGAAGGAGGAACTGGCATACTAAACGTAACTACTGCGCGTTGTGCGATGGTAAGGTTCGCATTGTTCAGGGAGATTCCGGGTACCGCCGTGAGCTCGCTCTGCGTCTCATTGGAAGGAGTTATGTTCGTAGTGTCGGTTCTCTTGGATGTTCCCCTTAGGGAATACGCTTCGGAGACCCGTTCGACAGCTTCAGTAAGTGATTGAGGATGCGAAGCGCTGTCAAACAAACTCTTAAGGTCTGATATTATGCCCTTCGGTTTCAACGTTGCGAGGTTATCGATAGTCGTCACTAAAGTACACAACAAGCCTATCTCTAGGCCCAATTCTGGTATCGCGAGGATGTCTCTCAGAATCTTTTGCGCGCGACGTTTGACACTTCGGCGCCCACTAGATAGCTTCTTCAAAGAAGCATCATCTTCTCGGAGAAGCTTATCCCACCGCTCGAAATTTTCCACCAAAAGTGACGGTACGATACACTTGCCTTGGCAGTATGCATCTCTTTCTTCCTTGACTTTTGTATAGAACCAAGTATTCTCGGGCGATACGTAGCAATCGTTTTGCGACATCTGGGGACAAAAGGAGAAGAGCAGTGGAGCCAAGCAAAGCGAAGCGAAGCGAAGCGAAGCGAAGAGAAGAGCGAAGCCAAGAAGAGCGAAGCCAAGCAGAGCGAAGCCAAGCAGAGCGAAGCCAAGCAGAGCGAAGCCAAGCAGAGCGAAGCCAAGCAAAGCGATGCGAATCTGTGGCCTATTTACGACCCTGCCCAAGTGAAAAAGTGAAACGCCATAACCGAGCCAACCATGATTAAGAACCTTCTGCATAATACTATCCTCTAAATCGAGTTCGTCCTTTACAGAAATCCATGAGCAACGGGCAATTTCACCCTGCGGTATGCGAGGGATGTCCCGTTTCCCTAGTTCAGCCCCAACAGCAGCGTCAGAGATGAGCTGGAAAGGAAGCTTACGTCTGAGGTGTTTATAGCAAAGCAACGTCTGAGGCAATTCAATGCTAACCGTCAGTTCTTCAGGCGTTTCGCGCCAGACATCAGTATGGCAACTTACAGGAGGAAATCATTTCAGTATCCGTTTTCCCTTCCTACAGTGGATCTAGTCTTCATCGTCAAAACACACACTTTACGCACCACCTAACTCGATCGAGATATCATGCATATCGGAACGATCAATGTGCATAACTTGCTGTCCCGACTTGCAGACCTGGTGCAATTAAGAGACTGGGAGGCTATGCTCAGGTCAACATGGATCTCCAGGAAACGGGATAATTCGTTGGACAGGAATGCAAGACAATATTTGGCTTACAGTGAGAAAGAGGAAGGCTTGGTTAGAACAGTTTAGTTCGCAATATTCCCAGCCTAAGTTAAAGCTTAGAGTTATTCACTCTGCAAGCCTCTTCAGACCCACAAGCATCTCCACAATGAGGGGAATGCCGCTGTTGCTTCTGCAGCTGTGCTCGACAGCTCACCAGGGTACGCGAGTGAGGGGAGGGATGCAGGGAGCGTGGAGGAGGGGCGTAGGAAGATAGGTATAAAGGTTTGCGATGACCGTCATTATCAAGGCAAGTTCTTCATCCTCTCCTATTCGAATCTTTCCTCTACTTACGCATCTATCCTGAAGAGCATTACCTGCCGGGCACGCTTTTTGTAAGGGTATCTCACCACCCTTAACAGCTTCACCAGACTCATCCTTTCCTTCGGCTTATCACTTTAATGCTCGCAGAGCTATCATGTCAGTCGCATCCAAGGCCCTGAGACCGTGCACCACGGCTCCCGACACCCCTCCGCACTGTGACAGCCCACAAGCACCTGCGGTTACCCCAGGTCTGCCGCATTCGGATCCAATCACTGCTATATCTCTAGCCGAGCTGCTGAAGGATGTGGTCAAGGCAGTCCAAGCAACTGCGAATACGTCGAAGGCTGATGAACCTCACTCTGCTGAATCTGAGGCTGTAGATCTTTCTTGCGCACCTGGGTTCAAAACAGTCGATGAAGTGTATGTACGTTCTAACGGTATGCACAAGTCAACCGGCTGACAAATCCTAGCTGGGACCAGAAGGCGTACCGGTACACCATCGTGGAATCTCCAAGTGACGAGGTCGAGAATTTGGACCACTACGTGTTCGTTGTTCGCGCGCGGATAGGTCGGTGTGATCGCTATTAACAATGTGTGCTCTGCTAACAAGGGTACGCCAGATCGGGACACAAAAGAGACGACATATTATACTGACATCAAATCCGAGTCTTTGCGAAAGGTCCTGAGAACTGTCTTACAGGGTGTCGATGTGATCAGCCTGGACGAAGCAGAGCTTTCCGTAAGTTGGCCCTCTCCGCGTTGGAATCCGTAGCTTACTGAGTTGAGATCGAGCAACATTTGCTTTGCCACTTTCTCCCAGAGTTAGAATTAGTTCAATTCTGGAACGATGTCTATCCTGCGGACCGTACAAACAAGGAGCACCTTCAATTGCTCGTCGACTACATCAAGAATACCTATGAGGCCACGGCCCAGCACCTGGGCGCACTTCTACAGAGCCGCCAGATCACATACGACCTGCTATGGGCCCTGTTCAAACCAAATGCCCTCGTGTATACCACTTGCGCCGGTACAGGCCGCCCCCGATGCGTTAAGTACAATTTTGGGGAGCAAGGGCAGACAAAGTCCGGTTCAAAATACTGGAAGATCGAGTGCCGATATTTCGATTTCGACGGTACCGATTTCGGCGAAGCATCTACAGAGGTCAAGATTCATAAATTCCGTGGAGTAAGGCAAATCGATAACCTTCCTGCATTCCCTCTTCAATACCACGCAAATGCCAGCGAGGTCGAGATTGATCTGCTCGAGTGCGGAAAGAAGTTTGTTCGCTTAATCGGGACCCACCACTGCCACTGCAACGGGCAGGCTTTCATTATGCACAAAGGAAAGGAGGTCGGATTTCCCGTTGACGGCCGGATCATGGTCGATGCTGCCTTCTTTCGGAAGATGAATCCCAATTACGCCAGACCAAAGGTCGACAAAGACGACGACGCGAGTTCAATTCCACTGTTCGACCTTCTCCGTCCCACCCAACCGCCGCCTGAGCTGGTCAGGAGCACTGGCTTGGGACCTGCTGACGTAACGGAAGACGATTTGCTCATCTGCAGCCCCACCGTACCTGGTTTCAGCTTCAGTGAAAAGCTATGGGGTAGGATATAGCTTCCCCGCTAGTGGTTTTCGAGCTAATCCGTGGATATAGCGGAATTTCCAGTCGCTGGCATCAGCGAGATCCAGTGGTCCTCTGCACCTTTCGATTGCCTAACCATCCCGAAGGAGCAGAAGGAGGTTATTGTGGCTCTTGCAGAAGCCCGTACGAATTCAGAAAACGGCTTTGAATTTGATGACGTCATTGCCGGAAAAGGTCGCGGTCTGATCGCGCTCTTGCAGTATGATTCCCAGACTTCTCTTCTCTACATTCGCTTACGTGCACTAGCGGTCTCCCAGGAGTGGGAAAGACACTCACGGCTGAAGCTGTTGCTGAGCATCTTCGGCGGCCTCTCTATTCGGTGGGTAAACTCCGTCTTTCGTTAGGTGTAGTCTGTCTGACTTCTTAGATTTCTGCTGGCGAATTAAGCGCCAAGGCAGGATCGCTGGAAGGGCAACTATCAGATATCTTCCGGATCGCTAGTCATTGGAATGCAATTCTTCTCTTGGACGAAGCGGATGTCTATCTCGAGCGGCGTTCATCCCATGACTTGATACGCAACGGCCTCGTGACCGTATTTCTCCGCAAGCTGGAATATCTGGATGGAATCATGTTCTTCACAACAAATCGAGTGTCCGAATTCGATGAAGCAATACTCAGCCGCATCCATCTCATGCTAAAATACGACGAGTTGAGCAAGAATGCAAGGAAGCAGATCTGGAGACATTTCCTCTCGCGGTCGCGCACCTCTCAGGGGGGCCCAGAGATCTGTGACGACGAGCTGGATCGGCTGGATGGAAGTCAGCTCAATGGACGGCAGGTAGGGTGCCTTCACTAAGTGTCTAAGTATGAGTTTACTAAAAGCGAAACTCTCAGATCAAGAACGCAGTTTCTACAGCCCACGCATTAGCTACGAAGGAGAAGTGTAAGATAAAGTTCACGCACCTTTCTAAAGCCGTGACTGTGAGCGTGGAATTTATGCGCGAGTTCAACAAGGCGGAGAACATTGATAAAATCTACAACTAGTGCTTCCCCTGGTGGGTAATCGCTGGTTTAGGGAAGTTAGCTGGTAGCTAGATCTGGGTGGAAGAATTGTGGGTCGCCCCTTACAGTAGCTAGTCAGATCAGACGCCATAGCTAATAATACGTTTCATCATCAAATCTATAGACCCTCCTGATCAGGCTCAGCTCGTGAGAAAGATGAAAATACGCGCATCCCTCTACACGGAGCGGCAAATGTCCGAAGTTGGTGATAAATAGAATGAGGGGTGTACTTCTGGGTATTCCCGATTCCGCGTTATAGTCCTCGAGCTATGGCCAATGATACATCTCGCTATCACTCCAAGTCCTTCAAGCCATCCTGTGCTGCTTGAAGGATCTCTTTCATCTCAAGGTACAGCTTTGGATTTGGATCTCTCCACCTCCCACCATTAGGAAACACCTTCCTCCGCAGTCTGTTGACATAAGGGATCAACGGCTGAAAATATGGTGTGAAGTTTTCTTCTACCGCCTTGAGGAAATCTCTCTCATCGGCCACTTCCCCTTTCTTTATTTTAGCAAGCTCTTCTGTGCCGATATAATTCCATTTTTCAAACTGTTGCACCACCCTTTCTTTTGTTGGCCCATCATAGTGAATACAAATCCAGAATAGCACCCAGAAGAACGATTCTAGATCGTGCATAAAAGAATGCAGTTCGTCATCTAGAAGCACTCCAATTGCCATGAACGCTCGTGTGCCGGTCTTCCCTCGTGCTCCTGAAGATTTCTCGCGCTGCTCCTTGATGGCAAGGTCGAGGTCGATCAAGAACGCGCGCCAGGAAGGGTTGTCATCTTCTTCATTTACCATGAGGTTGTTTGGCGAGATATCGCATTGTAGCATACCGGCCCGTGTGTGTAGCGACTCGTATCCTTCGACGCAGCCTTCCAACGCAGCAAGAAGACTAGTCCGGGAGCTTGCTTTGTAGATGGCCTTCCCATAGTCACGGATAATGACGCGACGATGTACTCGATTCGCGGTCGCCCTCTCCCCCTTTACTGGTGAGCTCGAGCAAGTTCGCTTGCTAGACGGCAACGGCGCGTCCGTGCAGCTGGAGGACCGTTTGCGCCCGGCGGCGCTGCTGCTTTGGCCTTTCCGCGAGATGCGACGTCCAGCCGTACTTGGAGGCGGCATCGAGCTTTCCGGCTTGTATTTTTTCGCTTCCGTTATGTCCAGGCCTCGTCGCACGTTCACGCGGATGTCGTCGTCCTGGCCGCCCACACGGACCGTCTCATGGTGATAGTATCTAGCGACATTGACCACGCCCTTATCGGTCGCCTCTCGCAGTAATTCGCCCTCCTTCTCTCGTTCCGGGTATTGCCATGAGTCCTTGACAACAAGGGGTGTTCGCGATTCGTCTCCCTCTCGATGGACTTTCCAACAGGTTGTCGCTCGACCGGCAACACAAGGCACGCGTTTCATGACCTTGTCGATGACGAGCCGCTCTATGCGGTTGTCCCTTTCGATCTCGATGTACCGCTTGTCCCCGGTTGTAATGATAGTGGGGTCAAATCCAAGCTGCTCCTCGTTCAGCGACAGGAACCCGAGCACAGCGGACACGAACTGCAGCCCGTCTTCGTTGACATCAAATCGCGTGGATGCGATCCCCCCCAGGCGGTCGAATTCCCACAGTCGCATGAGAGGACCACACAGGGTAAAGCCGAGTACGAAGCGGCGGCTGTCCTGAGCAGCGAGCACCTCCCTCGCATATCGCCCCAGGTCGAGCCATGCTTTGGAAGCTATGTCAGCCGATGGGTTGCTCTTGAGTTCTCCTGGCACGAGGATCTGCGACCAGTGGCATTTGGAGTCGATGCCGGCGCTCGGGTCGTCTACAAAGCCGACATCCAACTTGCGGTCGGCGGTGGAGCCTTGTATGGGCTGGCGGGGCTGTGCCAGCGGCCGCCGTCGAGGCCTGGAGGCGGGCTGATTCTCTGCTGCGAAGTCCAACAGCTGGCTGGTAAGCGGCGAAAACCAGCTTAGGACGTCGCGTTCCCTCGCGCCTTCAGGCCAGCCCTGCCAGCCGCTCTCCTCATGATAGAGCGGATTGTCCCCTTCTTTGCACTTGTTGAACACGGCCTGCGCCACCGACTCCAGACCTGGGACGCTTCCGAAGTAGGCTTTAAAGAAATTAGGGACATCGACATATAGCTGTCCCAGTTCCTCCTTTAGCACGTCGTCTACGTATTTACGGTGTTCGGAGGAGTTCGCGATGCTGCCTGTGTTGTACAGCCTTGGCGTCTGCGGGAAGGAGGCGAGAGATGGGGCGGACAGCGGAGGAGTCGTGGGTTTAGCGATAGCCGTAAAGGCTGTGGACGCAGCGACCGCATCATAAACCTTATCCCAAATGAGCTCGTCGGTGCTGTTGCTAAGTACTGCCTCTAGGAGAGGTACGATACGCCCGATGTCAAAGTTGCCGGAGTTGACTGCTGCGTTTAGCTCCAACAGATCGCCGAGGAGGTTTTTATTCCCCCCCTTAGAAGGTAATAAGCGAGCGGCTGAGAGGCCTTGAAGAGCGTGTATAAGGTCAAGCGCAATATTCTGTAGGCCTGTTGGGGTTAGATAAGGGATCCAGTGATTCGCGAATGGTTAATACCTTCACCGTCAATATGATGCAACACGCCAGAGTTGGAAATGCTTAAACCCTTATAGTCCAAATTAAAAGTGTTGCGAAAGGTATTCAGCCCTTGCCCGATGGGTTTCGTTTTGATTATCTCTGATCTGGACTCATCCGCCATGGCCGGAAGAACGACACCTCGAGGTAATCAACGGGAGAGGCGACGTAAAAAGGCCACTGAGTGAGGAGCAGTGCGGGCGCATAGAGATAGGGTATCAAAGAGAGGTTGGAAGAGGATACGAGCTGGGGTTCAGGCTTGTTGAGAATGAAGATGAGAGGTTGTGAGAGAGAAGGTAGGAACGCGATGAAATACGAAACACGTGGCGCAGACGATGCCAAGCCGGAAATTCTTCGGAGCCGGAGTCATCACCATCGGCAAAAATGATTCACCGATCCCCGATAAACCTTCCAAGTAGCGGCTTTATCAATCGGTTGCTTAACTCGATAAGAGCATCGTATAACTAGACCAAGGCTGTTATTAACTTTAGTCTAATATTAACTAAGTTTCCTCACGAAAAGCTGCGCGGCCAACTAAGCATATGTGCCATCTCGCTTAAAATGTGCATCCTCCTCAGGAACGTCTTGTCTGCACATTGGACATGCCCTCCCTCCTGACGTCTCGAACCACTCTGTAATGTGAGGCTTACAAAATGGATGTCCTACAATTTTAGTACAGCTCTTAAGTAAATATTTCTGTTGCTTACCACAGGGAAGGTACGCGCATCCGTGGCTCGATGAGCCTTCCGACGAGCATATGGAACATACAGTACCGTAGCATTCTACGGCACCAGGTAATTGAGGGTGATTTCCTCTATCACATTTGAATAGATTTATTGAGGAGCTAGGTAGCTTCGTCTTGTTGTCTATTTCAGCGTAGAGCAGATCGACGGCAGCGCGGGAATAAGCGCACTTGGTCCGGGCAAGTCGATCTAGAATTGGTCGAACAACGCATCGGCCGCAATAGAGCTTCAAGGATCAGCAGTTGGACTGTACCAGGGCAAGAGCATGATACATGCGAATGATGCGATGCACGAGTGTACTTACACACTGGCAGAAGGGGAGGAAGTATGTCCTGTCAGTGGCCCCAAGTGGTTTATTGCATCCAGAGCAGGAAATAATGGACTGCGACGCAGGAGTTGCTTGCCCTTGTGATTATAATAAGCAGTAGCAGTGGTAAGGGAAGAGTAGCTCTTACCTAGCCGTCTCCTTTTCGGCCTCCGTGGCGTCAACTCAATAACAGAGGGGACGGACGAGTCAGAATCAGAGATATAATCTAGGTCTGCCATGTCGATAGCGGGCGTCTGCGTGACCAACAATGGTGAAGGAAGAGATGAAGAAATTGCGAATGCTAACAGAGGGGCAAGGACGGTTTATATATGTACACTTGAGGCGTCACCCTGGCGAACATGTGCTTCCCGTGGATAATGCTTCTCACTACGGCTATTCCTCAAGCAGTAGACCAGCCGAGATATTGGACGAAACCCACGTCCACCAGGACGAGCATAAAGCTGCGTGGGAATCTAGGCTGGGGCGTCTTATGCACTCACATACTTCACAAACCCCCTTTCGCGTGACCCGTAAGGCTGACTCCGGCGATTCACAGGCATTCATTTGATACGATTGCTGGTCTTGCTCTGCTCCGGTGACATTCACCAATAGCTACGCCTCGACGCCATGTACCAGGGCATATTCATGCGGATTCCCGACGGTGAAGTCGTCAGGCATCTGAGACCCCAGACCGAGGGACACAGTCGAATCATCCCTAGCATCGGTGATACCATACCGCGGGCAATGTGAGAATCAGTGAGCCCCCATAGCCACCGAGATAGCCAAGGAGTGAAGTGGGGCGGCGTGGGATGGTCTTCTCACGACGCGTCGGCTGTTCGCCATGCTTGCTATACCGGGCATAGCTGCGGAGATTGAGGCTGAAACCGATTAGGATAGAATGAATGAATGAATGACCTTGCATGAATCTGCGTGGGACAGTAGATACGAGGCTGGTGGTGACTTCTTAGCATCATACTGAGGCTCTAAGGTCGGTCACTGCGTAGCGAGACACACTGTGTAGCGAGACACTCTAAATATTTCTTAACACAACAAATTCAAAAGGAGGCAAGAGATAAAGTAATTCTTGGAATAGTAAATTTATACAATAAAGTCTTTTTCTTTATAATACCTTTTAAGAATATACTGTGCTTACCATGCAATACGACAACTTAGCATAAGCGTCACGCGACTACCTCACTTCGGCCGGCGGTAGATGCGTGAAAAGTTCATATATATCGACGAAAGTTCGTCACAGTATAGCTTAGCGCATGGTAACCCTATCCCGAGAATAGCGCTCAAGTATGACACGGTTCTGTATTTCTGTGCTAATTCCATGATTTGATTTGATTTGATTTTTCTTACGCCTCGGGTGCCTATAGGCCCGGTGAGCTGCTTCAAGCTATCTACAAAAGTGCGAACTCTGAACACCTTGTTCCCATCATCTCATTCTCGGTCCTCAACTTCTACCCTATTCTTACAATGACTGTGTATTTACTCTTTCTGCTTTGTTATCTATTGTTAGTACCTACCTTGTGTGCACTGGACTTTGGTCTCATTGAGAGCGATTTCTCAAGTGTTGGCCATCGGGATATCGGCCGGCCAGCTCGCCTTTATCCAGGGATGTATTTTTGAAGGTTCAGTTCATTCGAGTCGTCCTGTATCTAGAGCAAACTGTATCGTTCTGTTCACCACTTCCGCCTCTGGTTTCCAGGATTTCCGCGGTCCGTCTAAGTATTCTCCAGAGGCCGTCTTCTGTTCTGTCCTTCCGCCCAGGAAGAAAGATAGATCCCCCCACCGTGATCCTGCAACCTCAAGCAAAGGTTTCCGCTGCTCTGTCCATCGGGGGCACTCGAACAAGAAGTGCCGGGCTGTTTCTCGTGTGGCCCCGCAATCGCAGGCCGCCGAGTCCACGGCTTTGCTCCTTACTAGGTCGTTGTTGAGGCGGCTGTGTTTTGTTCGGAGTTGGCAGAGTGCCTTAGCCTCTCTGTACGTGCATTCGTCGTACAGTGCTTTCATGTGGGTCCCTGGTAGCGCGCTATCGACAGCATATTTCCCCGTCTGTCTTGGCTCAATCGCTTCTCTTACTTTTTTGAGCGCGGGCGCCAATGTCGTTGTATGTATCGTAGGTAGGGGGTTTGTTGTTGCCATTTTGGCGAGGTCGTGGGCCATATCGCCGCCGTCGACTTTTGATCTCGCTGGTACCCACTGTAGGCGAATCGCTGGCCCTCCTCGTTGCCTCAATCTTTGTGCTATCTCACCTGTTCGTCTAATTACGCTCTGCCCGCTTTGTCTGGCGGGCCGGGTCAAGGCATAGAGGGCTGTAGTGCTATCGCTTGCAATGACCGTGGGTAGTGCAAGCGTCCTCACTTCTCGGGGGAAGCTCTCTAGATGGTTCCATATGCATTCGGCGTGCGCCATCGCATTATGTATCGCAATGAGTTCGGCGTGGTTTGCTGTGATGTGTTCGTTGTGACCGATTCTTAGGCTTTGTTTGTCCTCGATCCCGTGCCGTTGGTGCCGGAGTCTAAAGTAGATCCCCACTCCAATGTTGCCTTCCCGGTATGATGCGTCGACAAAGAGTACCCTCTCTTCCGTTGTATTTGCCCATGTGACTGCATCTTCTCTTTCTTGGATAACTGCGTGGAAGCTGGGGTGCCAGGGTGCTTTGCAATAAGGCTCAATGGTTTCTAGGTCTGAAAGATCTATCTTCTCGAACCTGCGTGCAATGTGTTGCAAAGGTGACCGGAATCGTCTGTTCCGTGTGTCTATCTGCCTTTGTATGCGCCAGAAGGGATGCTTCTTCGGTAGCGTGTGGCATTTGACCCAGAACTTACCCTGCTGGTGATCCCACCGATTATGCATCGGGGTAATGCCTGCTTCGGCCTCCGCTCTCTCTAGTCCGAGTGAGCGGAAAGCTCCCACTATCGCTTGTGCTCCTAGTCTTTGCGCTTGGTTGAGTATACTTGTTGTCTGTTTTGCCGCTCTTGGGGACCATATTGGTGAGGCATAATCGATAGCCGGGGTGACTTTTGACGCGAAAAGCATCCGTGCTGTTCGTGGGTTCAGTCCTTTTATGCGCTTCAGCGCTAGCGCTGTCTTCAATCCTCTCTTTCCCGCGCGGACCACGTGCTCTTTGTAGCGGAGCTGTTGATCGAGGATTACCCCTAGAATTTTGACCTCATGTTTTGGCGCGACTTGTTCCCCGTCTATGACTAGAGGTAGGCTCGAAAGCTTACTACTATTGCGCGTGAGGTGTACGAAGGCTGTTTTGCTACCTTCAAAGGACGCTCCGCTTGCGCAGGCCCACCTTTCCGCTCTTTCTACCACCGTCGTTTGCAGTTTGCGTGTATTGGCTTCCGCTGAGCTTCCTGATACCCAAGCTGTGTAGTCATCAACGAACGCGATTGCTCCCTCGTTGCGGTTTTGCTTTGATGAGACGAGGTCGGCGTTAAAGAATAAGAATGCTATTGGTGAGATATTTGATCCCTGGGGCAGCCCTGACTGGGGCAAATCGGTAACCAGAGTCGTTTCGCCGTTGACCGTCACTGAGGCCTTTCTTCCTGTGCAGAAGTCGCCGATCCATCTGACTAGTGGGTGCGGAATTCCTCGTCTTTTCAGTCTTTGGGCGAGCACAGAAACATCTACCCCATTGAACGCGCCTCGTACATCGAAGCTGACCAGGCTGAGGATTTTGTTGTCTCTCCAAGCCTGGAAAGCGTTCTCTTGTAGGATGGTAAGCGCTTGCGTTGTTGATCGAGCTTTCCGGGCTCCGAAGTGGCTCTTGGGAAGCAGGTGGTACTCCTCGGCGAGATAGGCGACCCTCTCCGCGATAACGGCCTCCAGGCCTTTGCTTAGCGTAGCAAGCAGTGATATGGGCCTGTATGATTGCGCCTTTGTCCAGTCTCTCGTGCCTCCTTTCTTGAGGGGGATGATTGTTGCTATCTTCCATTGCTGTGGCAGTTTTCCTGTTTCGAGTGATAGCCGGTAAAGTGCTACTATGTGTTCCTTGAGTACTTCCCAGAGCTCTTGCCATACAACTGCTGGCAATCCATCACTGCCGGGTGCTTTGAACGGGCTTGCGGCGAAAATGGCTCTGTGGACTTCTTCCTCTGACAGGGGCTGCATGGGTAGCTCGTCCTGTTGCTGCCCTTCTTCGAACGCTTCTGTGACCGGTGGCGGTTGTGGGAAGAATTCTTTGAGCAGTTCTTGGGCGATGCCTGTATTTTTAGTGCGCAGCGGACCACGTGCAGCCTTGAGCGCTGGAATCTTGGTAGGGCTTCTGTCTTGGTTTGGGTTCATGTATTTTGCTACGGTCCAGATATTGTCGGCATCTGCGATGAAATCGAGCCAGTGTGTCTTCCTCTGGTTGCGTGCCGCGTCATGGAACCTTTTGCGATAGGATATGGCCATCGCTCGAGTGTATTCATCTTCCGTTCCGGCTCTTCTCCTCGCTCTCGCTTTGTTGCGCCAGAAGGTGTAGTCTGCTCGCAGCTTCGTGAGGTCTTCGTTCCACCACCTTTTCGCATATGGAGATGGCTTCGCTACCGGGACGTGTTTCTCTACTGCAGGGAGCACTAGCTCCATGATATATTCGCAGTATGCATCGACGTTGTCGCGGTCCTGTGGTTCGGGGCGGTCGCGCTTTGAGGCTTCTACTGTCTTTCTCACTTCGGCCCATTTGGTTTTCCTCCACAGCTTCCTCGGGTTAACTCTTGGGCTCTGCCATCCGCTTGCGAACTCCGTCCGGATTGCACTGTGATCTGAGCCATGCTCTATTTCATCTATAGCGCAGTTGCTCACTTCACTTGTCAGTTCGGGCGTGGCTAGTATGAGGTCGATTGTGGATCCTCGGCTGTCGTCGCGTGAGTGCCAGGTGGCCGCTCCACGCGGCCCTAGGCTTTGCAGGTCCATGTCCGCCATTAGGTCGATGATGCCTTCTGCTTCGCCCTGGCGGTTTGTTGTGCCTATATGGTCACCTCCCCATAGTTGGTCGTGCCGGTTGAAGTCCCCAGCTATGATCAGTTCCACGCGGCTCCTTTGGTCCCTTCTGGTCTCGCCGACTATCCGATCTATTTGACGGAGGCTCCGATGTAATTCGGGATCCGTTCTACTCGTGGCAGGCGGAACATAGACTGAGATCACCAGGACTTGTCTGTCCCCGATCTCTACCAGTGACGCTGCCAGGTCGGGAGTGCTTGTGTTGATCGGTCTTGCTGTTAGATCTTTGTGCGTCCAGATCATCGCTCTGGGGCGACTGTTTTCTTCGTCTATCCCTGGCATTAGGGGGTTCCAGTACATGTGGCTCCGAGGCCCTGGTTTCCATGTTCCCTCTTCATCCCGGTAGACGTAAGGTTCTTGGACGAGAAGGAGGGCGAACTCTTTCAAGTATTCTGCGTTCATGATGCTGTGTTGGGTTTCGGACATTTTCCCTACGTTCGCTTGGTAGACTTTTAAGTCTCTATGCATTTACTACTGCATTCAGTTCATCCCTGAGCCTTTGGTAGATTGGGCAGCCGCGATCACTAGCACGGTGTGGCCCTCCGCAGTTCGCGCACTTTGCTTCTCCAGCCGTACATTCCCGGTTCGTATGGCCTGCTCTTGCGCATACTCCGCAGGTCGGTTCTGGTGCTGGGCATCTGTGTGCTTTATGTTTCTCAAATGCCTGGCAGTTATAGCATCTCTGCGGTGTGGGCTTTCTCACGTAAGGTTTAGTGTAAGCTAATTCTCCATCTATTTCGATGTATTTGCGGTGTAGGAGGCTCTCGGCTTCTTCTCGGCTAGCAAGATAGATTGCAATTGAGCAGTACAATTTGTCGGGGGATTGCTGGCCAAGGAAGTGCATTTTATTAATTGTTACACCGTTCTCAGCGCTCACTCTAGCACAGGCCTCCCCATGAATACGGATCCGGGTGTCGTCGCAGATGGCATTCTTGTTTACCCTGTCTACTTTCACTACGTGCCATTGCTCACCATGAATCCGCGCGCCTCTGAAGTGGGTGTTAATCCAGTCTGTGTGAATCCTTGCTTTCCGCTCGTCTTCGTGTGTCCGGAGGCATACCCTGACCCTTACCAGGTTGCCTCCTCGTCTTGCTATTCCCACCCATCCGATGTCTTGTGTTGGACCATGGCTCTTGAATGCTTCTTGTATCCTCTCTCGGATGGTTTTAACGCTGGCGTTTTCAATATGCATGCCGTAGGCTTGTGTCATGTCTAAGTCAAAACCTGGGAGGCTCATCAGCGTATCGGAAGAGCTATTCAGGGTCTCCGGCGCTCTTGGGTCTCGCTGAGGGGAGTCCCTGTTTTCTGCTGTTACTGCGGCGTAGGTCGGTCTGCTGTTGGCACTCCGCAGGATTGTGTCTTTACATGCTCTTAGTTCCTCCTTGCATTCGTGCAGCTCCTGCTTCAAGCGTTCATTCTGGGTTCGCATCTCTTGCATTTCAGCTAGTAGTTCGTTGTGCCGTTGTTCGGCTAGCTCTTCCTGATTCTCCATTGCCGCTATAATCCTGCCGACCGCTTCTTGAAGTCCCTTTGTCTGATCGAGTCTTCCCTGCCGGAGCTGTGATACCATCGGTGTTGCAGTCGATGTTTGCGTTCGAAGCCTGATCGTTCTGGAGGGTTTTCTCGTCTTTCTTTGGGGAGGGTCATGGCTCGTGTCAGTTGGTGTTTGGGGCGTCGCACTGGCATCTCTTTGTCTATCCTCTGTTGCCTCATCATGTTCCAGTGCCTGAGAGATTGATCTGCATCTGATCGAGTAGGGTACGGTGCCATCGGTGAAGATTCGAGGTGCGTTTCGCGTCGGTCGATTCGGCGGTTCGCGGTCGTCGGGTTGCTGCACCTCACGGGGGCCCGCCGCGTCGCCGGTCCCACGCGTCGGTGGTCGCGACATCGGTCGCGGGGCTTCTACTGCCGTTCAATTGGTCGTGGGGTGTTCGTAGGGCGCAAATCCGACGCGTTCGTGTCCGTTATGTTCTCTGCGTTGTCGTGCTAATTCCAATTCCACCGACTGGAACGGATAGATAGGGAGGATTATAGCACTTGGCTTAAAGTAGCCTAGCTGTAATTTATTGCTGCTGACAAAAGCAACTTACGCACTGAACCGACTACGCTTAAGGTACAGCGCACTATCCGTGCTTTCTACGTGGAGTGGATCTGCAGTCCTTGTTACTGTACGTGTCGGAGCACTGCTACTGATAGGCTCCTGGGTATAGACCTAACGCCCCTCGTGTGGCGCAACACCCCCGTGCCGCATGTCATGAGGGGTACTTTGGCTTCTAATTTTAGAGTAAATGAGGGACTCTCTTGAGGTGTGGCGTACAGTCCATCTCGGTAGCCTTGCAGGTGCAATTAAGGTCTTCTATTACAGTCGCTAGCAAAATACTGCTGCCTAAATCTCAGCCTTCTGAAGGCCACGTTAAGCATTAAAAAAGGGTCGCTGGGATGACCAAAACTCCTCGCCATTGTAATGCTCCTTACCAGCACCATCCCACCTCGATCATCGCTTGACCACCGTTGTCCGCACCATCTCCATCAACCGACTCGTTACTAGTCAGTCGCATACCTTTAACCTCTATATAGAGAGTCTAAAGTGGCAAGGCCATCGCACTATCTATTTCTAAAGCCTACGTTATTGGTTAGCCGCATCAATTTCATGAGTTTATATACACCGTTGGCTCGAGATGTCCCTGAGATCAGACTACTTCAAATCCAGCCATCGGCCAATAAAGACGCTCCAATCATGTCTATCTTCAACCTAGTCCGGCTAGATGCAGGGCCTACATACACGGCTTTGTCTTATGTTTGGGGAGATCAATCTATGAGGGAAGACATTTACGTCAATGGAACAGCTTTTTCGGTAACCAAAAATCTGGCTTTGGCACTTTTACACATCAGGCATACTGAAGAGCCTTTGACACTCTGGGTAGATGCCATATGCATTGAACAGGCAAATAAATCCGAGAAATTCTATCAGCTTCAACTTATGGGGACTATTTACGAAAAGGCATCTAGGGTAATATCTTGGTTAGGTCCAGCGGCTGATGATAGCGACTATGCTATGCAAATGCTGAACAGGATCGCAAGAGAAATACTTGAGAGAGCAAGAGACGTCGAGCTCGAAGATTTCGGTATCGGAAGACTCGAGATTGGACAAAATGAGTCAGAAGACAGTGACTGGGAAGACATTGATTCAGAAGATGAAAACGAAACCAATGGTTCAAGTTGGTTGAAGAGAATACCAGAGCTTTGTTCAGCCGATAATGATAATCCTCCATTCTATAACCGTGCCTGGCATGCTATCAACCAGCTTCTGAGTAGGCCATATTGGAAGCGGCTGTGGATATTTCAGGAGATGGTCCTTGCCTCAAATTTAGTATTTGTGTGCGGATTCCAGACTTTAACTTGGGACAATATGGAACACATACTCGACCATGGATTCAACAGGGAAACCGAAGACGAGGTGAGAGCCTTCATGGCTTACGATGTCTGGCATGCATTAGCAAGGATCCACTGGGCGGGATTGCCTACAATTCTACTCTGTCGGAAAGCTCGACAAATTGGACGCTCGTTTACCATCTTTGAGTTCGCTGTTCTGACCCTGACCCACAAAGCCTCTGAACCAAGGGATTACGTATATGGCATTATGGGAGTTGCTGAAAAAGCAGATATTTCTGCAAACTATTCAAAGCCAGTGGAGACTCTCTATCATGAATTTGCGGTTAAGTGGGCAACATCGAGTGAGGAAGGGCTCTTATTGCTATTTCAAATTGGGGGTATTGGCAACTCTCGACATTTTGTCAGAGAGGATGCAAACCTACTATCTTGGGTACCGTATTTTGCAGATGTTCACAATCATCCCCCCGCCCCATCAATGGGAAACTGGAACGGCGATTATAATGCTGCTGCGGAGAGACAGGTAAAATTTCGGATATCACCCGAAAGCGGGATACTGTGGGTAACTGGAGCGTTACTAGACAAAGTCACTACCCTATGGCAGTGCAATTATCCCATGGGAAGTTACGACATAGCGCGATTCTGTTCCATTTTTGCATCAGCAAATCAATCCAAGAAATATCCAACTGGAATGCCGATAATGCAAGTCGCGTTTCGAACTCTGTTAGGGGATCGAGATGATCGTAATCATCAACGTTTAGATACCGCATCTCAGTCCTTCTGGGAGTTGTTGTCAGGTTTTCTCCTTGCTATTCTCCGGGGATGTGCCCTAGGAGCGATCAATACAGATTTAGTGCTTGAAGCATTTCAGGCCTTAGAACTCTCAGATGTTTGGAAAACTGAACAAATGGAGGAACATCGCTCTAACGGAGTACGAAATTTAATGAATTTTGAGATCCAAACGGCACAAAGCATCCGCGACCGACGCATCTTCCAAACTGCAGACGGATATCTAGGTATAGGACCCCCGTTAATGGAAGAAAATGACCTTCTCTGCATTTTCTCCGGTTTCCATGCACCATTTCTTCTTCGCGATATGGGAACTCATTACTTGCTTGTTGGCTACTGCTTTGTTATGGGGTTGGTGGATGGAGAAGCTGTTGCGGATATTGATAAGTGGGAAGCTTTATTAAGAGAGTTTGAAATACATTAGGAACAAAGGGTGTGGATGAGAAATTATCTGTTCCCTCAGCTACTTTCGCGCGGCCACCTGCACAAGCCCATGTATATTGAATGTGGTGGCAAGGGTAGTGAGCCCGATAATTGAGAAGTGTCTTAGCATAAGGATATCCTCATCGAACCCGTCAACGCTCGTTTCTGGATTATTATCGTCGCAATCGCTGTCGCTCTCTTTGTTGTTTTCGTTCCCATCTTCTATAGCTCCACGTCTGTTCTTGATCCTATCTCGATTGCGAAGAAGTGCTTCAGGAATCCCCTGTAGGTCAAAGAAGCTCATCAATGACAGTAGGTCTACCACTGACCGCCTTGCCTGGATTATATAGTTGAATGAGATTTGTCCCGTTATAAGAATAGAGTTCTTAGCTTCTTCGTGTCGCCGAATACAGCCTCCATCATAGTTAAACAGGTGCTAGCGTGCACCCAAATCACCCATATTTGTAGAGATTCAACTAGAGTACGGTAGCAGTGCACTAGTCTAGGTTGCTCCTGACTTACCCGATACCGCCCGGGCCCACCAGCGCTATGCGCATGCCGGTAGATTAGATCTCTTATGTATCTGATCAAGCAGTGTTCTGCGGTCGCTGAAGTCGGGGTCGCTACTGAACGGTATAATAGCAGAGGGGCATGGTGGAGTCTCTTGCCCTTGGTAGGGGTATAGTTAGTGCCTGCTTAGACCTGCTTGTGCCCTTCAAAAATTTACCGGGCGGAAGGTAGAACGTGGAATCTACCGGGCCGTTGGCGATGCCCGCTTGGAAGCCTGCGTTCACGTCACCTAAAGCCATGACTGCAGTGGTTCTCGTGATTAACTGCCGTGCAGGTCTCTTCCCGGCCAATAAACTTTCCCTCCGCTCTAATAACATCACCACCGTTAGCTGTTCCGGGTCCCATTCTACAAGATATGGCGCCGAACTGCACACAATGCCAATCAATTCATGATAGTAACGAGCTCTAAGCAAGCCTTAAGCTCGGTCGGTCTAGTGTCGGCAGCAATAAATTACAGCTAAGCTGCTTTAAGCCAGGTGCTTGGACCTTCCCTCATCTATCCATTCCAGCTGGAGGACTTGGAATCAGCATAGAAGCACATAAACGTCTCAAGCCCGAGCGCAGCTCTCGGGATAGGGTTGAAATATACCGAGCAATAATTTGACGGACATTTATCAAGATACATGAACTATCTACGCGGCTGCTGCTTGCCAGAGTGAGGTGGTCGCGCAAGGCTGATGGCAAGTTATTGTATTGCACGGTAAGTATAGCATGTTCTGAAAAGATATTAAGAGAGAAGAGGTTTTACAAACCAAAGTTGTTATTCCGAGAATATATTGGTATTCAGCTTTCTTTTGAAGTTATTGTGCTGAAAAACATTTGTAGTGTCTCGCCACGCAGTGTGTCTCGCCACGCCGTGAGTGACCTTAAGGCTCAGAAGTCCGTTTATAAGTATTATAGAGTGGTGAGAGCTTAACGGTGGGGCTGTAGGGAAGGAACTCTATTATGCTAAAGAAGGAGGCTCTCTATGAATCAGACAAGAAGGCGACGATGGGAACGTAATTAATAGGCAAGTTTAGGAGGGGCTTTGAATGTTTAAAGTAGCCATGGCACACGACATACATGATTATAATAAATCTCGACGTGCGCACAGAGTTATAGTCGCTTGAAATCAAAGTACCCCTCATATTTTCCGGTATAGGTGGTTTTCCGCCACCCATGGACGGACGTTGTTAATTTAGACGTGATATACGAGCGACCACTCCCAATATATTTTGGAGTGCGCTTGCCCAACTGAACAGTAGAATTGCGAGTGCGTAGTGCGAACATGGCTTTTTGCAGGTGGTCAAATATGGACTTCGTCGAGGGTCGAAATAGGGTTTTCTTAAATTAGAAGTAGTGGCGCTTACCATGACTATTTCGGGCAGAACACGGACCACAATAGGGATCCCTGCCCGGGGCCGATTCAGGGCTCTGTCTGATCAGTGCATTTTCCCTTGTCCAACGTTAAATCAACGTCCACCCCTCTACTACTACACGGTTTGCACACTAGCATTTCGAATGAATCGCCGCTAGCCCACTATCTTGTACCTTAATAGTAAGTGATTCATGCTCACCGTAGTTGATCTGAATAACACTTCCTAGGCCATTCCGCCTGACAAACCTCGACTCAAGGAAAATCATGTCGACTCTTCCACGATACTTGTTCAACCGTCGAGGCAAAATAAACGAATGTGCTTTGTGCGGTAGGTCCAGGTCGCGCCATTACCGTGAAAGTACAGATCCACGAGCAAAAAGGAAGGATAGGGGAGAATGATGGGATATGGTTAGCTTCCTCCCTACTGGGCAAATGGCTAAACACCCCAATCAAAGTTTCGTTTGCTGACACATCACACAGTTGAACCACGCCTCCTCCCACAGGCACGTAACTTCGTTACGGAATTCGTTCTTGGCATCGGGCTGACTCAGCGATAGGCCTTCGAGGAACAGGAATCGAAAGCCTGTTTCTAAATTTGACCTACAAACTTCATTCCAGCTGACGATGAACGAAACGGACCCTTCAAAGCTGCCATTCCTGTTATGCCATTCCCATCCTCAAGCTCCACGTGCTCTCTTTCTAGGTTTCTCGACCCTATTTCCAACCTTTCTAACTCCTTCATCTGCTTCGGTTTCAATGCTTCCTACCTTTAAACGGTGAATTTCGTCTTGGAGTCTCCGAATGGTGTCCATGTTTTTACTACATTCACTTCTCAGGTCATCGAGCCGATCGTCCAACTCCCCTAGATGGCTCATAATATAACGGTCGTGCTTTTCAAGAATGCTGAGTTTGCAGCTTAGATGAATGACTGAGGCGAATATCCTCTCTATCGCACCTAATAGCGTAAGCTAGGTTTCGAGAGCACTTCGGAACGACTTACCAAGCGGGCCATACGCGGAAAGTGTCCCTCTAGCGTTTGGGTATTTCCTACACTTTTTCTCTGCATTCGCCTTATCGCAACTTTCATTATCTTTGCGTTTTGGTGTTGGCTGGACATCCTAATCCTGTTAGGAACGGACTGAAGCAGCACAAGAAGAATTACACGCCTGCGCAGTGGTATCAGTCGCTTCAAGAGAGCCTTCGGGATCGACTTCGTGTGAAGTGTTCTAAACGCAGTTAGCGGTTCCCTGGAATATGGTGATATTCGCACGCACCGTGTTCTGATATTGGATTGGGGGGTTCCCAATAGCAGTACTGCAGATACTCATCGTCGAAGGGGTACTAATGGGAACTGGTGCTTCTTGGGGAAACGGATGATTTGATGAATGCCGTTTAGAAGGTATGAAGCTCCTTTATATCCTGCTCTCCATTACTTGGCTGATGGGAGAGCTCAAGGCAGACTTCTGCACCTCGAAAACCTATGGACAGGGAGATGCAGGCTGCATCAATGTTGCGTTTTAATGCCGCCACGATAGGTGCATAGCCCTTCTCTCATGCACTCCGAGGCGGAAATGCACGCAGCTAGTCCGGATGGCTTCGCACGAACTACCCTGCCACGAGGATGCACCCATACCCTAGGATATGTCTCGGTGTCTCATTCTAGCGGTGCAGGGCTTGGAGGTTGCGTGGCCGAAGCCACATCATGCCGTATGCCCCTACGCCCATCAGGGCGAGCATGAAGTTGCGTGAGAGTCTTGGCCAGGGTCTCTAAGCAATCACATACTTCATAAACCCCCTTTCGTATGATCTGCAAGGCTGACTCCGGCGGTTCACAGGTCTTCATCTAATACGATTACTATCTTGTGCTGCTCCGGTGACATTCACTAGCAGCTACGCCTCGACGCCATGTACCAGGGCATATTCATGCGGATTTCCTAACGGCGAAGCCATCAGGCATCCGAGATGGCGAACGGAGAGACGCAATCGAATCAACTTGCAGCCTCAGCCCATCCCTAGCACCGGTGATACCGTACCGCGGGCAATGTGAGCATCAGTGAGCCTCCATAGCCACCGAGATATGGACTCCCGTCTGTCTTTGGTGTCCGTTAGTACCCCCTGACTGGTCAGGATTGATGCCTAGATGCTCAGGATTCTCCGTTTGCATAATGATGACGTTTCTACCGTTGTCCCCTACGGTTTCATGGACGAGAGGATGAGCCTTGCCTCTCGGTATGGTGTGCTTCCAGGCGCAGCAGATGCACCATGAGGCTGTGGTGACCCCGATACGGTGATACTTCCCGGTCGTTCCTGCCAACCAACGCTGCGTTTAGCTGTGCTGGAGAGCTACCATTGATAGTCATGATCACTGCGTCGAGACACTAGCAATGCCTCGTTCATGCGGCGCTTCCATCGTGGCCAGGCCTTGAAACAGGTTCAGATAGACTGGTTAAGTGCGCGAAGCAGACAAAGACCGAAGCATCTAGCATATAAGGCGGTACCGTTTGAGCTGCAGCTGGTCGAATTTTCCGCAGTTGGTCTCCTCTTTACAATGGCACATGCTATTCTTATCAGTTATATTGTTTGCTGCGCAGTCGGGCTAATTCCAAGCGCTAGGCTTATACGCCGGGATGCTAAGCCGTATAGAACGAACGAGATGGATGGAATGCCCAGGGTAGACAAGCGCTGGGAGAAGGTCTTGGCTGTTGTATTCGACCTGGCTCAGGTCGCCTTACTTGTGAATGATATAGTGGCAGTTTCGATGACGATCACCTCTACTAGCTGGTTCAACTGGGTAAATTTATCTATTACGTGCACCCTCCAGTTGATCGTCGGCACGAATGTAAGAACCCCTATTAGAACCAGTCAACCTGCTAACTCGTAGCATGAATAGCTTGCCCGCCATCTTCGTGCCTTATCTATTGACCATGCTGTTACGCACCTGCCATATATAGCGATTATCCTCCTGACCGCACGCGATGTCGTGTTCTATCTCGAGAACCCCTTGACGCTAGATCCGTCAGGCCTTCTCATCTGGAATAGGGGGACAAAGATGTTTTTTATATACGAATCGGTAGTCCTTTTCTCTCTCGCCATAGGACCCCTCGTTTCTACGGCAATTTCATACCAGAACCTTCGTCAGTTTGAGAACTTGGAGCAAAACAACCGAGAGATTAAAGGGTCATTGATACTCATTATCGTCACAAACACAATTGGGGCGCTGTGCAAGCTAGTTGGGGCGACAGTACTTCTTTGCCTTACCCTACTAGATAGTGCAAAACTCGACATTCGCCACGGGATTTTCCTGGTACGTCTTCAACCCCCTTTTATTACATAAGCTTACACGGACGAGGCTTGTATATCCGCTCAGTTACTATGTGCCTTCAGCTTTTGCTTTCGCAGTATTACGCGTTGGGCTGTCAAAGGGATTATAGCCTGTATGGCTATACCGCATCTAATACGCACAGATGGTGACGATTTACGAGGGGCAGTTGAGTTAGATAGCCAAGCGTCCTAAGGCAGGACCTGTTTGAGGAATTTGTACTCTATAAATAGCAAAAACTGATGGATACATTATTGGCCTTGTACGAGCCTATTGTTGCCCTTTGTCTTTGGGCCCGTTTAGGACCCCTCGCTTAAAAAAAAAAAGATTCCGTACCACCAAAGAATCGGCACACCGGGTTTTTGTTAGACAATTGGAAGCAGAAGTGATGATCATTCAACTATGCTAGACTTTGTGCCTTAAGTACATGGGTTGACTCATTACAAGTGTTGAAGCCGGGTAGGCATTGTAGGCACGGTAGGCAGAGTGAGGTGTGGCGTCCACAACCAACAGTTTTCCGCCACGCATGGACGGATCTTAATACTGAAAAATTGTTTCTCGTGCTAGCCCGGGTTTTGGGGAATGTGAATTTAAAAGTCAAAAGAGGTTAGAGTCACTAGAGGTGTGACTAAGCTCCTATTATCAGAAGGGTCCTATTCAGGGACCTTCTAAAGTGCCCTTTTAAAAAAATTTCAAAAAAGGAGTTATTTTAGCCATAGTGCTATTTATAACAGTTCCCATTATTGGGCACTTAGAGAGATGCGTATTGCTCCTCTATAGACTAACGTTATGCCTCAGGTGGTACTATGGAATGAGCTCGTGGTGTCACCAGAAGCCAAGGCCGAATGGATAACAAATTCCACGGGATTCTTCTTGAATTTGTAGGCGGAGCGATGTCATACGTTGCTCAGTCCATCTGAGGATCCGGTCCAAGAGCCAGGGACGTGCCAATCCATGAATGGCAGCGGCAACCGCATGAATTCCCACAATATTAGCCACAGTGGCGATGCGTTCCTCCGGTGCGAAGCTAGGTAGAACTAGTTTCTGATTAGCTCCTTAGTCGTTTATTACTGGCCAGGCCGTCCACGACCTTAGGTTATTGCTGCGGTTCAGCCTCCTTAGACCCCAAAGCAGTCCTCGAGGGAGAACCTGTGAGTCAGTTAGGAAAACTTTGAAGCTGGCTGTGCCAGCGCTCGCATGAATGAAGTTGTCCAATAAGCCTCACTTGTCTTCTTCTGCTGTCTTCTGCCGCCTTCTGGGGCTCGAACGAGCTCTGTCTAACTGGGGTCCTAAACAGGCCCTAGAGTCAGCTGAGCCTGGACATATCAATGCAATGGAATAGGCATGAACCAAGACTATCACTGCGCCTCGTAGCGATAAGCTTTGATTTGGTCTGTAGCCAATTGAAGTCAACAACGCTCCAGTGAGCTGGTACGGGGATAGTGCAGGTTGGCACTGCGCCACGCCAATCAGCCTGAGAGCAATGCTCAACGAAGTACTTATAACTGCTCATGCCCATAAACTAAGAGAATTCTTTTTCCATCACC
>JAFISD010000278.1:0-34645 GCA_022560085.1 Helminthosporium solani | reverse complement strand
GTAGAGAATTAATACTATAGATTTAAAATACTAGGCTTATAATTATAAATAAGAAAAAAGCTTTAGAATAAATATTAAGTAATTAATTAGAGTAAATTACTAAGCTATAGAAGCTTTATAATTAAATAAAACTATATATAAAAGAAAGTAGAAAAAAGTATTACTAATTTATAAAAAAGAACTAAGCTAAGCTAAGCTTAGCTTAATATACTATTAGAGAGCTAATTAGGTAAGTAGCTTTATATAAGCTTCCTATAATAATTATTATATAGATATATAGATATAATAAAAGATAGAAAGAGAATATTATTAAGAAAGCTGCCTATCTTCTACATCTAGCCTAGCGTATCTTTTCACAACTTGGCAATTTTTAAGAATAGACTCATCACGCTTCAAAACACAATATCCTCATCTAGTCCTAGGAAGCAACGAATAGTTTCCTAATAGTTTAAAACAAATACCGCGATGCGTATTCGCCCCATCGACAGAGAAGATCTAACTCAGATCTTAAGCATAACGCTCGAAGCGTTCCAAGATGATGAACTCTACTCCTGGATATTCCCTCATCGGAACGAACACCCGGAGGATTTTCGAAAGTTCTTATCTACACGGCTACGCTCACGCACCGTAGGTCTAGGTTACTACGGTTTCGTTGTAGTCGCCGAAGAGACGGATTTTGATTGGGCTGGGAAGTCTAAAATAGTAGGATACGCCTATTTCGTACGATATGGCGATCACGAAGGGACAAAGAAGTGGAGGGTAGATCCATGGTTTTATAGTATGTTTCCTTTTCTTAGTTAAGATATGTACGCTCTTACTCACTCGCCCATTACAGAAATCGAAAGAAAGCTTCTAGCCTGGGAGGAGTAGTATGACACCAAGTTCATCGACCGGGCTAGTGATCCTGAAAGTGTCGCGCTCTACTTGCAAAAAACGCCTTGGGATGAGTTCAAAACTCTTGACTCGCAATGGCATCTCAGCATCCTCGCAGTGTCCCCAAAGCATCAAGGCTGCGGCATTGGCAACATGCTGGTAGAGTATGGACAGGAGATCGCAGCGGACGACAAGCTGCCATTGACTCTGGAGAGCAGCATAGCGGGCAGGAAGCTATATTTTAAACGGGGTTTTAAAGCCGTCAGTCAGCGAACAATCAAAGACGTGTACAGCGATTTAATGATGGTGTGGGAGCCAGAAGCGCTGCAGGGAACTTGGCTAGAGGATATTGAAGGCAACAAGGCAAAAGTGAGGCACACAATAACTTCTTCGCTCTAAACATCAAATAGAAAGCTCTGGATCACGTCAGGCGATCAAACGTAAATATAGGACCTGGGACGTGTAGGAAGGTCACGTGCCTCCGTGTTGGACCGAAGTCAACGCTAAGATTTCTCCACTGTATCTACAGATGTTTCGCGCACTGTCCAACTTCTCTCACTATTCGTATACATGTACCCAATATTTTTGCCACATCCATACATTCCAGTTTCCTTGAGGCAAAGGCTATCATTGGCCTGCGTGTTTGTGCTATTGATCGCATAATCGGCCGCCCTATTTCCTACGACAAACGCTTCACCTCCACCTACGCGCTTTTCCACCAACGCGACTGCTTTTGGCCGTTGATCGCCCTTGTTCTCCATTCTTGCAAAACACCAACCAACTGCGAACTTGATAGAATTGGATATGCCCCCGAAGCGACCGCTACCGCGCAAGACGCAGACAAAAATCAATTTCTCGCCTGCCGCGGAACCACCGCCACGGAAACCTATAGCCTTTAGCGATAGCGACAATGACAGCGACCCTTCGCTGAACCGACCCTCCAAACGTCGTAAATTAGAAAGAAATAAGAAAGGGGTCCTGGATACGAGCATGCCGGTACCGCCCATCGGACGCGCAGGGATGTTTGGGAGCTCAGACGTCCAGGATGCTCTGACTATGGACAGCTCCTCCCAAAGTTCGCTGGAAAGTGAAGGGATAGTGGAAGTTGTCAAAGTGAAGGCTAAGGGAGGAAAAGGCGGGAAAGGCAAAAAGGACAAGGCTTGCAAGTCAGCGGCATGGGAAAGCGAGGATGAGGTTCAGATTGCGAGCTCAAAGAAGGCACGAGGAAAACAAGCGCGCAGGGGAAAGACTCCGGATGAGGATAGCGAGGATGAAATCCAGGTCTTGAGTACCAAAAAATCTCGGAGAATGACAAAGCCTGGTCGGACGGGGAAGAGACAAAGGCAAGCTACACCTGACCAACAGAGCGATGAGGGGGGCGCGATCCGATCGACAAGAAAACGCAGAAGCCGACCATCTATACCAGATGACGAGGACACTCAGGAGGAACAAAGCGGAGATGATGACGAGCAAAGTGACGCCGACGAACAAGGTGAGCTGCAGGAAGAATTGGCTTTTCTACAGTCCTCGCCTCCCCAAGACCGCGGTCGATTAAGAAGCACCAACACCCAAAAGCCAAAGAGCGACCGGGAAAAGGCACTCGAGGCTCTCAAGAAGCGGCGCGCAGGCACAAACGAACCCTCATTATCTGCTGCTACTCCAGGGCGCAAGAAACCGGTCATTATCGATTCAGACCCCGAATCTAATTCAGACCTTGAGATTATTCACGAAGAAGAGCCCGATGGCCATGTGGAGGATGAGGAGGATGAGGACAAAGAGTCTGAAGACGGTGAAAACCATATCACCACCGCACATGATGTATTCCACGAGACCAACGAAGACGAAGACTTCATCGTCGACGACGACGACGGTACCATCGGCGCCCCATCCTCAAACGCCCCCATGATTCCCCTCGCCTTCACCGGCCTCAGCAGCGCCAAACCACGCGATCTCTTCAAGTACGCGATCGAATGGATGGTACAGAAGAAGATCAATCCCGCCTTCTCATCCACAGACGAAATCTACACGCTTGCATTCCGCAAGCTCGACGACGAAGTAAAAGGGCTCGCAAGCTCGAAATTCCACTCCTCAGTCTGGACACCTGACTTCACACGTGCAATCAAAGCGCGGCCAGACTTCCTTGTCAACGAGATCGGCATGGGCAGAAGAGAAGTCCTGGAAGCGCACTGCGAGGCCTGCAACCGCAAGAACCACACCGCGACATGGGAAGTCTCATTGACGGGGCAACCCTACCACAAAGACAGCCTGGAGCCCCTCGCCGATGAATCCTCGTCCGCCTCCGGCTCCGACTCCGATTCCGATGATGACACATCATCCAGTCTCTCCTCGCACAATTCTTCAGCCAACCTCAATGGCGAGAAACCCACCTACGACTCCCTGGGCGAACAAATCCCCCCAGAATCCAAAGTCTTCACCCTCGGCTCAACCTGCAAAGCCAACGCACAAGTCGCGCACACACTCTATCATTGGCGATATCACCTCAACTCGTGGGTAGTAGACCACCTCGTCCGACAGGGGCATTGCACACCGCAGAAGCTGATTAAACGCGACAAGTGGAGTGTGAGGAGGCGGAGCAAGTATGCGAATAAGATTGTGGATGAAATGGAGGAGGGGGGCGAGATTAAGAAGTTGCATCGGCTGTACAAGGAGCAGGTGGACTTTGCGTTGGAGGCGAGCAATGAGTATAAAAGGGGATGGGGGCGTGGGGCGTAGGGCGTAGGGCGTAGGTTGGTTAAACAAAGGTCAATTTGAGCTTAGTTGGCTAGCTTGGGTACATGGGTGAAGGCAATTCGTGGAAGACTAATACGCTCGAGATAGATATTACGTCTAGTCTTGTCTGAATGGAAATGGTGTTGATATGTACGATGCTATGGATCAACAACAAGGGTGATAGTGTTAGTGTTTGTGCAACGGAAATCGGGAATCTAGCAGGGTAGTATGATGCAGCGTCAACCAACAATTTTTGCGTCGGCCCTTCGCTCATGCAGCCGCTTTGACGGGCTCTTGTTTATCGCCGACATCCAACTTTGCAACGTCATTCGCAAGATCCGCTGGTTTCGTCTCTTCAATGGCGTCTCCCGTCACTGGAACAACGGCAGCAGATTTGTCCGCTCCCTTGACGTCTCCTGTAACAGTCGCGGGCGCAGGCGTAGGTGCAGGCACGGTGGCAGTGGCAGTGGCGGTGGCATCTACCGTCTCAGGCTCCTTATCTGTGACTCCTCCATTCACGCCGACGCTCTTCTCCTCGCCGCCCCAGAGGTAAATCTCGCTCTCGCCAACGGGCTTGCCCGCCTTCTCCCACCGCTCTGTCCTCGCGGCTCTCCGCTCCTTCGCGAGGGTGTCGAGTGCGGGCCAGTAGACGGAGTGGTCGTACTCGAATTCCACGTCACCGCCGGCGTTCTTCATAAGTTGGGAGGAGGGAACGTGATCGGTGAGGGGTTCGTTGTAGCGCAATTTCGTCTTTGTGACAGGGTCGATGAAGGGAGAAATTAGTTTGAGAAAGGCAGTAACGTACCAAGGGACTTGTACGCATTGCATGGTCAGTAAAGTTCTTACATGTAGTCTAGAGAAGGTAAAGAAAACACTCACGGTGGGTAATCAAGGCCCTGCCCAGCCTCTCTGGATAATGGTTCTGCAGGATGTTCAGAACCTGCCTCCCCGTCGCCACACTCGGATTGCTCCCGGCACTGGAATTGCGGAAGTCAATCAACAGCGCCAGCATCTCCTGTCCCGGTGGGGTGATATCCAGCGTCTTCTCGAGCATGTAGACCAAGTGCTCCACTTGCTTGGGGCTGTTCTTGGTATTCTGCTTGTGTGGCAGCAGATAGAGACACGGACGGCCCTCGTTGTCAAAGCCCAGGATGACTTGCTTGCCCGTCGCGTTCTCTTCGGAGATGTAGTCGGCCGTGAAGCCATCGGTGCCGTATTCGCGACGCCAGACCAACGTGTCCTGCAGCCGTTTCGACGCCTGAGCGAGGTTCCATTTAGTGGCGCGCAGGTAGCGGAGGAGACATTCGCGAGTGAGCCACATGCGCTCGGGGTCGGTGAGGGGTGCTTGTTCGGCGCCCTTTGCGCTGGTTTTGGGCAACCCCGTCCATGCTTTTACCGTTGTGAGGAGCTCATCGTACTTGGATTGTTGGTCGGCGGTGAGGGTCGGCGGCGCGGCTGGTTTGCTGCCCTCAGCAGGGTGTGGAAAAGGGCCAACGGCCGGCATGCTTGCGTCCTCTTTCTCTGTTCCGGGGTGTTTTGTCCAAGGAGATCGCAGGCAAAGCGGAATAATCAAGATGTCGCTCTATGTGAATTGCAGAATTGGAGGTGGTTATCGAATCCAAGACCAAGGAGTATCTATCTCAGGCTCAGTGGATACAACAGCGGCGTACGAAGTAATAGATAAAAAGCTGTTGCACGCTCCTTGCATGAATCTGATTCACGAGCACTACTCCGTACAGATAATAATAGCTCGGATAACTGGGTAATATAACCATTTCCACACACAGCGGGACTCGGATCAATTGCCTGCTCCCTATTTATTTGGAATGATATCATGCTCCCTATCTACTTGATGTCGTCCGTCTACCGTTACGGAGTACTCTAGACGAGTATTAGCTAAGTTTATCTCTACGCGAAACGCGTCGACGCGTCTCACCAAAAATCAACTCCCCTCCCCTGCCCCCTCACCCCCTTCACCGCCCTCGCCGCTCACGATCAATCACACAATGGACGATAGCACCACCGAACTCACCGAACGCTTCGAGCGCTACTGCAACACGAAAGACAATGCCCTCCCTCCCGAGGTGCTCACTGAGCTGCAGGTCATGCTGCGCCTGTACTCGATATCGCCCGAAGAGCTGGATTTCAAATGGCAGGCGTACATGATGAAGATTGGCGGGGAAGAGAGCAAGATGGACTTGAAGACTACAAGAGACTTCAAGAGGAGCATACAAGACGTGCTGGAGCGGGAAAGCAGAGGGAAGGCGCAACAGCAGAAGAACGATGCGAAAAAGGTTGCTCCAACACCCAGGGCAAAGGGCGGGGATATGTATGACATGTACGTCCAAGCCACTCCGGAAGAAGAGAAAACCACACACATACATAGAGAGACAGAGGGAGAGAGGGAGAAACAAGGCTAATCATGTCCAGGCTGGACGGGATGATTCAGACACCGCGCGCCGGAGGTCTCAACAGCAGCGCCACGAAGAGGAGATCCAACTTCGACACGCCGGCCAGTAAGGTACACAAGAACCATCAGATGAGCTCGCCAGGGAGTGTCTTACCACCCAAAGCTGATGCCGGCGCCTTCGACTTTTCCTCCCGGGAGAATGCAGGCGACATCGCCGAACAACTCAACGGTCACATCCCGCTCCCCGATCCCCCAGAGGAGGAGGAATATCCCACCGAAGCGCGCATCAGGCTCAAAGCCAACACAGACATGTCCAAATTCTCGTACAAGACCATGGCCATGAAACTCTCCGAAGCCTCCGAAGTGCTCGACGATCGCATCGATGAATTCCGCCAACTCGTCCAAGACTCCCTTGACCTCGACGATAGCACTTTCGGCAATGCATCATACCAGTCGCCGAGCGAAGTAATAGCCGTTGGACGCATATGCTCAGACACAGCTGAGGGAAAACTGAACACAGCATCACTCGTGTTGGAGGGATCACGACGCTGGGGATCAGGGCGACGAGTCCCCCTCAAACTTGACGCCTTAACATCGTACAACTTCTTCCCTGGTCAAATTGTCGCTCTGCGCGGCACAAATGCCTCGGGTGAACTCTTCGTAGTCTCGGAAATCCTCACCCTCCCTCTACTCACCCAACCCGCTACCACACCCGCCGACTTTGACACCTACCACACCCGCTACCTCGACAGTCCCGAATGCGATCCGGAAAGCGTACGGCCCCTAACAATCTACATAGCAGCCGGACCCTATACTACGGATCAAAGTCTAGATTTTGCGCCGCTACACACACTTCTCGACAATGCTGCCACCGCCCGCGCCGACTCTGTGATCCTCATAGGCCCTTTCCTCGATGCTGAACATCCCTCCATCCGATCCGGAGACTTCGACATCCCTCCACATCTCACAAACCCTGATCAAGCAACAATGACAGACGTCTTCAAACACTACATCTCCACAGCCCTCCAAACCTTCGCCTCACGCGCCCCCAAAAGCAACGTGATTCTAGTCCCCAGCCTCCGCGACGCTCACCACCACGCTGCCGCCTTCCCACAAGACAAGTTCCCCAAAAAGGAACTCGGGCTCGGCGTCGCAAGCAAAATTGTCCAATGCGTGACAAACCCGATGACGCTAAGCATGAACGAGTTGATCGTGGGCATGAGTTCCCTGGATATACTAGACATGCTGCGCCGGGAGGAAATCGTAGGCGGGAAGGCCCGAGGAATAAATCTATACGAAAGGGCAGCGAGGAATGTCATTGAGCAGCGCAACTTTCTTCCTTTGTTCCCGCCCACGGCGCGCGAAAAATTAGGTGCACCCGCGTCTATCGAAGAAAAGACGTACAAGAACGAAGAGAAAATGGACGCAGCCAATATCGATACTACTACTGACACGGCGAGCGCGGACGAGGGACCTGGTCCTTTCCTTCCGCTTGGTACTATGCTGGATACGTCGTATCTTAAGCTGGGGGAGATGCTAAATGTGCGGCCTGATGTGTTGATTACACCGAGTGTGCTCCAGGGATGTGTAAAGGTATGATTGTAATTGTTTTTTCCGCTCGTCATTTTGTACTCCTGGTTGGCAAATGAGAATGCAAGATGCTGACCACGAGAGCAGGTCGTCGAATCCGTCCTGATGATAAATCCTGGCACACTCAGTAAGCGTCGCGCTGCGGGTACCTATGCACGTATGGTTGTACAACCTGCGTTCTTGAGTCATGAGGAAAGGGAGAAGGGTGTTGCGGTTGCTAATAAACTGTGGGAGAGGGCGAGGGTGGACATCGTAAAAATTTAGGGTTGATATTTGTTGAAATAAACCGCCGTGCCGTGGTCAATACCAGTTGTGTATCTTATGAGTAGCGCATTATGACGGAAGTAGCTGAGACGTCAAAGTTGCGCAAACAATAATGCTACTCATCACACACTTCGAAATCGCTGTATAGCCGCTTCTTCTGCTTGTTCTAATGTTGTGGGTTGACGGATTCTCACGTCCCATGCATCCAGAACATCGATATCGCAATGAGTCATCCATGATTCCAGGTGAGGGACTTGTGAATTCAGGTTTGGAATTTCCCTATAAAGCCACCAGAGACCCATCCGTGTACTGTAATTGCACCTAGGACCCCGAAAAAGGAAAACAGAGTGCCGGGCAACGCATACGACTCATCGCATGCAGTCGTCCTCCCCTCCCATAATGCCGATGCAATGTTCGCCGTGTGTTTGTCGTTAGGTAGTCATCGCGTACACCATCACGCCGTCCCCAGTTCCGAACGTCGAATTCGTGAGAAACTTATCGGTGCTGTTTGAAGTTAGCCCAGCTGTGCGATGAATGGGCGGTATTCAATTGGCGGTGTGCTGCATTTGTACGCAAGGCGTATCATGATGGAGATGGGTGAGGTGGCTGGCTATCGTACCTTGACGAATCCAATGTCGGCGCTCTTCTCCCTGAAGCATTGACGGCAGATGTTAAGGCCGTACTTGCGGATGAGACCGGCAGGGTGAGTGCAGACGCGGCTGTACCAAAACATCGTTAGTATAACATGCAAACCCATGATCTCGAAGCATTTAGCAAAGCGTCCCTATAATCTGACCGCCTTGTCGTCCCACCTCTTTCACAGGGACACATCTAAAGAAATCGAGAGAGCAACTTACCAAGAGCGGGAGCCCTTGCCGTAAGTGCGCGGGCGCGAGTACCAGACCGATTCGTGAGACATGGTGGATGTGTGTGGAGCGAGGTGTCGTGGGTGAGGTCGCTGTCCTTCAATTAGCCAACCGCGCTGGCCACTGTGTTCGCCATCTTTCATTTCGCGACATGAACAGGCACTTACTTCGGTGCTCGTGAGCGATGGTGGTGTGCGTCGGTCTGCGGGTTGTCGTCGGTCGGGTTTTTCGCAATGGGAGGCAATTTTGAAGATGGATTAAGCGAGCCGCCGAGTGTGCCGCCAAGACTGCTGACACAGAGCCCGCAGCAGTCGATGGAAAAGGCGATTTACCCGATTTGGTATATTATACTATGGAACCCTCAAGTTTCTACCTAATGCAATTCCAAGCCACTATACTTTTTTTCAATCCTCAATTCCTAGCTCATGTCACTCTAGGGATGCCCAGCTGGAATGCAGAACATGCAGAACACTCACATGCAATGAAGATACACTTAATACTCACGTGACGCACACGGCCCTTTGCCAGGGAGTAGTGATGGTCGATGTGCATCAATTATCAAAGAAAACAAACAGGCTAGCTACTCCAAATCGGTTGCGTTCTTCGAAGTTTTGAGATACATGAACGCAGATGCTATACAACACATAATAACCAGTTTCGGCCCAGGCATTTCCGGTGGCTAAGACGACCGGAACTTCTGTGCCCTGCGTGCCTGTCACCACTTTCATGCTAACCGCTGCCCAGCCATGAGCAAGCTCAATATTTGGCCAATTCCAGTGTCACGATCGGACAGATACCGTTACAATCAACAACATGCCTATAGAACAAGAGGGTTTAGAAGCAACTTTATTCCGATTTTCCTAACCATCATCCACCAGATATCTACGACGTTTAATTAACTAGCGGTATTTAATGGCTGAGGAACCAGTTCCGCAGAATGAAATTTTCTGGTGTAATAATCAACAAAGTGCTCAGCATATAACAAAACCATGGCAACTGATGAGACCTGCGATATTATCCTTTTACAGTGGTATACTAAGGCTGAATCTTTACATCACCTTGCACAAGGCGAACTGTTGACCAAACCTGAAGCGTCAGGATGATGGCACTCACCTAATCAGCAAAACATCCTCAAAAATGTAGTCAAGTCAGGAGACCAAGAAATGGTTTGGATTGAACAACTATTTACAGTCCGACAGCCTCGACTCAAAGTATTCTCCTCCATAAAACTCGTTATCTTTACGTCATATCGTCATGCTTCCGCGAATATTGAACACACAAATGTAGTGACACCAAACGCCATCGCCTTTGCTCGCACCCTTGATCATAGTACAGCCCCAACGACTCGTCCAACAAAACCCCTCTTCCTCCTCCTGGGTGCAGTAACCAAGTCGCTCTTTCCGTCGAGGTCACTTACGCACTGAATGTTGGTGGGTTGATTGACCTTGTTGCTTGCGTAACTCCACTTGCCAGCCGCTGTGTTCGTCATGGTTAATGTTGTGGCTCCGTTGTTCAGTAGCAAACTCATCTTCTTGTTATCGCCGTTAATCACGTTGGATGAACATGTTACGCCAATGGTTCCTGATTGTCTGCTTTCCCAAGTGTACGTGTTCACTACAACACTGTCGGCAGCGGTTGGAGTGACGGAAATGGTAACGTTGGCCTTAGAGGTCTTGGTGTTGTCAGATTTCCTAGAAAGTGTAACTTCGAAGACGAAACTAGTCGCAGCTGTCACTTTGGGAAGATTGACGGTAGCAGTCGCTGCAGATGGAGAGGTGATGCTGACGGTAGCGCTAGCAGGGGAAGTCTTGGTCCACGCATAGTTCAGATCCGTGTTTGCGATTCCGGTATTGTTGTTCAAAGCCACAAGGAAGATCTGTGCACCACCACGCTGAGCAGCGGAGAAGGGTGAGATGAAAGCAACCGGTGTATCAGCCACAGGTGCAGCTGTTCCTGTAGGTGCTGGCGGCGTGACATCGCTTGGACTGCATGTTTTGCTCGGTGCCGGTGGGTTTGGGCCTGGGAATGGGGCCAGGGGCCCGTACTGCTTATCATCTAAGAAGTCACCCTGCACCATATTTCGAAAGTTGTTGAAATTGAAGGCAATGAACTCAGCGCCGGGAACGTTGACCTCGGGATAAATCCATTCCGTCACAGGGGTTACGTATTTACCAGCTTCGATGTTATCCTTGGTAGTTATGACCTTCGATTGAGTTCGAACAACATATTCGCGCGTATATGGTGTTTGAGCTGTTGTGGAGGTGATACGAGCTTCCCATTTACAACGGACGTCACCGGCACGAGGAGTGGCAGAGCCGATTTGGCGTTCAGTTTCAGCACCAGTGCATGGATCAACGTCAATGGCAAAAACAGTGACGGCGGCATTAGCACAAGAGGATAAGAATCCAATGAACTGTGAGGCGATCAGCTAGGAACTTGATATCGACGAGTGGTTTAGCCTACCCTGAAGTCTGCAACTTCGACATTCGCGCCGTTATCGAAGACACCAACGAGGGCATCTTCAACGCGAATATATTGAGGAACAGTGTCAGAGGCTGAAGTGGTGACCTGAACGTTGATGGCGGTCACTTCAAAGGCGGCGATCATACTTCCGGTTTTGATACCGGAGTATTCGACAAAATCGCCCACAGCAAGAGGAACCATAGCCAACGGATCCGGCGCCGCGAAGTTTGTGGACCCAGCTGGACGATTTGAACTCGGGCACTTGTCATCAGTACTTGATCGTTGAATGCACATCGGAAACCCGGAGAAAGCGGTAATGCTGGGGTTTTCATCGTCAACTGGGAAGAACGGCGCATCGCTTGATGCAGTACCAAAGACGCCACTAGGGTCACTGAGCTTGACCTTCGGGCCTCCTCGGATTTTGAAAGAAGCATCAGCGCCGTTTATGGACTCGATGTAGCCTTGGCCACCTCGGGTGCTAATTCCTTGAGCAACGATAATCTGTGCTGCGATGGGTTGGCCTGAGACGGCATTTCCGTTAACAGTGACTTCGAAGCCACCAACGCCTGCACCACAAAGTTTGGCGAAAGGGACCCATAAGACAGGAAATTGGGTGATCAAATTTTTGGGGACTTTAAAGGACCAGCCGTCGACGGTGATGGAGCCTCCAGAGTTGTAATCTGTAGTGTCTACATTGCATCTGAGGTTGTGTTAGTATCTGCATGACGTTACAAGATATCGACGGCGTAGTTCATACCCATCCAAAGAACCAGTAACAGATACACCGTACGTTCCTGGAATTGGTGTTGCAGCCAGACCTAATGAGGCCAAAGACAGAATTGGTGCTATCCTTGAGTAGAACATAGTGAATAACGCTAAGGCCAGTATGTGAAAGATCAAAAGACGGTAGAGGCGTGTCGAAGAAAAGAAAAGTGAATGAACATGAGATATATATACCCTGGATTTGACTCGCCTCTAGCAGCCTGTGCGCCTTAGCCGTTCTTGTTGCGCTTTCAAGATCGCACCCGTGTCGCCAGATACGCCAAGCCATCTCACTACTCGCACCTAGAATCTACGATCCGTAAGAAAAAGCTTTACACATCTGAACAAGACATGGCCCAGAAGTGCACAAACCAGCATCCCACGTCACGGCCCTCATAGGAGCGATCAAATACACGCCGGAGTTCCCACGCCACAATACTTCCAAGAAACTAAACGAGTTGCCTCAAGACGTTCGACGCCAAAATGACTTCGAATTCAACAACGAGTTAGCTCCATGTCTTAGCAGGTAGTTATGGCTGGCCCAGTCGCGCGGGTGTCTAGGACGCGCTACTTTGAGCTTCGCAGAAGGCTTTTCTACTCTTGGGCATACTCAAGGACAAGCATTTGCGAACGTGCATAAAGACTACAAGATCTGGGTTGTGGGCGCATTCTTAGTCTCCGGGGGCGGCTGACGGGGCTAAAGATGGGTTGCCGAGCTCAAAGTAATAGTTGTTTGGCCATAGTGCAGAGTGTTCAACTCAATCAACTAGCAAATGCCACAGCATCATACAACGGGCGAGTGCAATAGATATCTGACAAAAGGAAAACCCATGTGGTACGCCATGTCAACGGTGAATATGAGCTTTGGCCACTGGGATAACTAACCTATTCGCATGTCGCTACCAGATTCTCACTAGATACCTCGGAAAGGTCAGATGGTAGATCTGCAGGTCCGCTTTCCGCCGTCGCTTGAACGACCGTATTCCAGCACTATTTATATCAAGGTGCATATTCTTCCAGTCCAGAGTGAAAGGAAGTGTCGGATACGAACAAATCCTAGAGTCATGCGATCCGAAATGGATGTCGTCAAACTGGACGACTACGTAAGCGAATCAGAGTTGAGAACTAGAGATGGTGGAGGCGAACGGAAAACCGACGACTCAGTATGGTATCCGTTGTGCCGTTCTAGAGCACATTCTCGTTCAGCTGGAATGCGTACTAGATATGCTTGGCAAGAGTCCGTCGCCTCAGGACTACTCGTGCTCGCGGAAAGATGTTCAGATCTCTCAGACCACAGATGAGTAGCTACCGGCGATCAATACTAGAGCCTCTTTCCCCGCAATATGGTCGGCGATGATATATGTAGAGACACAAGAGAAGTCGAGGTTAAGGAATGAGGAGATCTCGAATTTTCCATGACAAGTACAACACCTACTTCATCGTATGAAGTACATAGCACATAGATACACACAGCTCACCGCGGGGTTAAGCGAGTGGCGGGTACGGAGTACGTAGCAGCCGCACGTCAATCGTCCGGGCGACGAGGACCCGAAGGCGATATCTCACTCTTCTCCAGCACCGCATCCGTAAATATGGGCACATGGGTTCGTATAGCAGCATGGAAACTGTGTTGGCCATGGGGTGGCACGGTGGGTAGGCCATGTGCAGAGTAGAAGGCCTCAGCCAAATCGTACAATTCCTGCATTGTGCATGCAGTTGCCCTCTCACCACCAACACTGAGCCCTGGAGTTGTACGCCACTTGAAACTCTTGCCAATGGTTTTGTTCATCCTGCGTGGCCGGAAATGTTTAACGTAGAACCACTTGGAATTTCAAGTTCGATCGGATCCTTTTCATGTGAGACGATTCATGTAGTTGTTGGCTTAAACTAGTCAACACCACTACCTACATGCGGCATAATTTGTAGTAGGTAAAAGCCTGCGTACCATAAAACTTCAAATCTAGCTCCTCAATATGACCAAGGCTCTCTGACCCGCATAAACGCCTGCAACGAACTGCCGAACCCCGTATATCAATACAACTACGCAGCAAAATGGACCTCCTTGACTTCAAAATGGACCGCCATGCGACCTAGTTGTGCGGTGATCCATACGCTTGTCCTGTCAGGGTAGCCAGGCGACCAGACAGCGACATACATGACGAATATGAGGATATATGTGCAAATCTCGCCTCCAGCTGTATAGCCCGAGTTGCGCGACAAGGAGATGGGCAAAGAGGTCGGTCGTTCTATCGGTATGTCGGTTGATGTGTGTCTGTAAAGGGAGGATGCATTAGCGAGCATGGTGGAGGTTTTCAAAAACATGATGCAAACTCAGGCTGCAGCAAAGTAGACTTTGATTGTAAGCATGTTAGAAGCATGTTGTTGAACTTAAGATTAAATGCCGATCGCCGAATAATTGAACTCAGTCCGTTGAGCAACTATAATACCTCCACGTCCAACTTCCACTCCGGTCTTTCTTCCCGCCATTCGTCAAATTCAACCGAACCAGGCATCTCTCGTCCATCGCCCAAAATTAGTCGCGGAAACGACTTGTTCTTCCAATCGTACACGATTTCCTTGCTGGCAAGATCATCATTGACTAACATCACAGCACCCGAGTGCCACCCAGCAGCACTGACTCGAAGTGCAAAGTAGGCTCCCAGACCATCCTCGCCCTTATCCCTATCCCACTCTCGTCCTTCCTGTTCAATCCATTCGCTAACTTCCCCTTGCACGTTGGAGTCGACTTGAATCATGTCTAGTCTCTCGCTCGCTTCTTCAGGATCCTTCCCGCCTCTCCCGAGGTGATTGAGCCACTCGTCTTGCTCCGGACGAAACCAGACTTGACGACCGTGTGTGTATGCGTACGGGTGAAGTTCGCCATCTTGACTCCAACCGCGATCAATGACGCCACGTAGTCGACTGGCCAAACCTCCATCGCCTCCTAGTCCTAGCGCACCACAGTGTTGGAGCTCAGTGCCATACGACGTCATCTTGCCCGAGGCATGGAGGGCAAGAAAATGATAATCGCCAAACGCAACTGAGATAACGCCGCTATGCTGGAGCGCAGGAATAAATTTGAGTCCTTGAATGTCTCTTTGTTCAGGGTCCAAGGTACGCGCATTCCAACATGCTTCTAGGTAGCTTTGCTCAGAGATGACGACCTCCCCGTTTCTGAAAACGGCGAATCGACGAAAAGAGCCCTGAACGTCCATTGTAGTCCGCTCTTGAGCCCCTAGAGGCTTCAATTCAAGAATCTCGTCGACTTTGTTCTTGTTGCCGAGCCTGCTGCAGAATACCTTGCCTGCATCTGTGACGAACACAACGAACTGCTCCAGAATAATGTAGTTGACAACGGCACCGACCTCTTCACCGAGTATCCTCTCATCTTCGCTCTCCCGGGAATTGCCAGTAGGACGCTGATAGGCAGTTTTCGGTACCTCGGTGTTTTCAAGTACGAGCATGGTATCTGATTCCTCGTCTGATTCCTCATTGCCACGATGGACCGGGCTCCACAGCACAATACCGTAACCATAAATGTAAGCCGAGCTACAACTCCAGCCTGCCACGACTTGTTTGACTTGCCCGTAAAGTCCAGACTTTGCCGCCAATATCTTTCGGGCTGCGCCTTCGTTGATACAGACGTTGACAAACTTGATGCCCACACCGGTAGCTCTCACATCAGTCCAGGACCAGATCCTGCCACTATCAGATAGTCCTAAGATGTGCTTTCGACCGGCAGAGAACTGGCGGATCGCGATCGTCGGCTCTTTGTAGACAGTGGCAGCTTGAGATTGCGGGTATCCAGATGGAAAACGAAGCGCTGCATTGTCTTGATAGAATTGGGCGCTCTCGCCATCAATTACACCTGCGGTGTATAACGTCCCAGCCGACGTCAAAATGGTAGTAGACCAACCACTTGAAACATTTAGCACGCATGATCATCTCCCAAGTTCAAGCCGTGGGAAACACGGGCCCATATGTGAGACAGATTGTAATAGATAGACGTACCCACACTGCAAATCAGCTATAACACCTCGCTCGCGCGATTTATCCATCTCCTTGGGGAGACGGCAATGACTCTGGTCGGTCCACATGCGTCTAGGGCCTCGGCCCATGCGCGACATGGCGATTTGCTCTTGTTGCGTGTGCCCTAGTCGCCCTCGTGTGCTGTTACCCCAGGTGTATACGCGGCTCTGGGTGAGCATTCTACGGTACAACTTCTGCCAACGAGCGCCGTCGTATTGTATGACAGGCTGATTTGGTACGCGGAAAGTGCTTCGAGTTGCATGACTCCAGTACGCCGGGTCTAGCCGTAGAGATGGGTGGTAGAAGGCTTTACAGGTGGTGCACAGCGCGAGAAAGGCCTTCGCATCCAAATACGGGAATACCAGGACGAGGATGTCGAGCGGCAGATCCGTAATGCTGGTGATGTTGTCGGCCATGGTCAGCATACAATATACTGGCAAATCTCCAACTTCTGCGGGAGATATGGGGGTGGTAGGATATGGAACTGTGCAGATTGTAGGACGTAGAACCAGACAGTAGGTATTATAAAGTAATAGTAGAGGGGGGCACAGAGTGAATGTTGACACTTAGCATGCACTGTCACCTCGCCTATGACGCCAACACCAGCATGCAGTGACGTGCTCACGTGATGATGGAGGGGGCATGGCATGCTTGGCGTCCTTGGCACGCTAGAGTAAAAGCAGTCTAGACAGCTCTGAGTCAACGGCCGCCCGCATCATCAGTCGTCGATGGATAGCACAATTTCTCACCACCGACGCTGCTGCCAAAGGCATATGCATACTTCCAGAAACCTGTCTTCCTCGTGACCTCTATCAAAAAGCCTATGTCTCTCTCGCCCAAATATCATCCATCAAGGACAGCCTTTCCCTGCTTTCGGCACGAACACACTAACCTCATTTTCTTTAGCCACACGTGAAGAGCCAGGAGAAACACTCACACACTGCATTGGAAAACACCAACGCCACACACCATGAGTGAGCCGGCTGTGAAAGAGGCTGCTCAAGCACCTGCTGCGTCTGCAGAAACAATGCAACCCCCACCAAGTCAAGCGAAAAACGAGGCTAAGGATGCGAAACTACCCGCAGAGGGTGATGCCCCCAAGAAGCTCTCTCCCGCAGAATTGAAGAAGCAAAAGGCCGCAGAGAAGCAAGCACGCAGGGCTCAGCAGAAAGCTGCTGGACCACCAGGAGCCCAGCAAGGTTCGCAGTCCAAGGATGGTCCCAAACAGCAACAAAAGGTATCCAAGCAGGCGCCCAAAGACGACAAATCGAGGCCTCTACCGGTCAGGAGACCGCTGTCTCAATCGAACGTACCGCCGTTGCAACAGGTGAAGAAAGAAGCGAAGCAGGACCCGAAGCAGCCCGGGCTGTTCTTTGGACATCTTTTCAGCCAGCCTCGGAAGCATTCAATGGCGGGCGCCTCGAAGGATGTTCATCCCGCGATCCTTGCTTTGGGACTTCAATATAGCAGCTATACTGTGTGTGGAAGCACAGCACGAATGGTTGCTATGCTTCTGGCATTCAAGGCCCTCATCCAGTCGTACCAGACGCCCGTGGGGACTAGTTTGTCACGCCATCTCATTCAACTACTCGGTCCTCAGATTGAATATCTACGTGACTGCAGGCCGTACAGTATCAGCATGGGAAATGCCATTCGATGGCTCAAAGACAGTATGTCTCTCTCACTTAAGCCTTTCATCATACTTCAGTTCGAGTGCGCTCGTGAATCTATGCACACAACTGTTAACCAGAACCTAGTCATTGTGAAGACTGACCCATCCACTCCCGAATCCGACGCAAAGCGTGATCTTCTTGACGAAATCGACATGTTCATTCGTGAGCGCGTCACCGCTGCCGACAAGCTAATCCGTGACATTGCAGTCACCAAGATTCTCCCCGGCGACGTCATCCTCACCTACGCCGCCTCATCCATCGTCGAACAGACCCTCCTTCAGGCCCACGCATCCGGTGTCCCCTTCTCTGTCATCGTCGTAGACTCAAAGCCCCTTTTCGAAGGCAAAATGCTCGCCCGTAAACTCGCAAACGCAGGCATCAAAGTACGCTACTTTCTCATCACCGGCGCCTCACACGCGATCAAAGATGCTTCAAAAGTATTCCTCGGTGCACACGCAATGATGTCAAACGGACGTCTCTACTCCCGCGTCGGCACAGCCCTTATCTCCATGCTCGCAAATGTCCAATCACTCCCCGTAATTGTGCTCTGCGAATCCGTAAAGTTCACCGAGAAAGTAGCCCTCGACTCCATCGTTGGCAACGAAGTCGCACCGCCCGAGGAACTCCTCTCCGAAACCGAGCGCCACGCTCTTCTCCCACTCAAACCGCACCTCCCCAAATCTCACCCCGCAGCCTCAGAAGAACCCCCCGCCGAAGGACCTACGAGCACACCCTCTGACGTGCTGAGATGGATCGACGGCTCCAAGAACCTCCACCATTTACAGATCCTGTACGATGTTACGCCTGCAGAATACATTGACATGGTGATTACAGAGTATGGGAGTTTGCCGCCGAGCTCGGTGCCTGTTGTCCATCGGTTGAGTACGAATATCTAGAATTTAGCGCGCAGTTTCCTGTTCGCTTTTGATATCTGTGGACATTTTACTAGTTCGATTGTTGAGTGCATGTGGGCTGGCTTCGATGTGAGGCTGACGAGGAGCGCAGGAATGGAGGAAAATCAACGGCGATGATGGGGGGCAAAAACACGACCATGTATGAGATCGATGGGTTTTTACGAGATGATGACAAGGTGGAGAGATGTGCAGGATGGGATGGGATGGGATGGGATGGGCTGTACGAATATTGGTTCAATGGAGTGGTGACTGTCATTTTCTCCAGTTCTACGAGCACGAGGGGTACTTGGAAATCGATCACATGAGCCAAACCAATCATGTATACTGACGATCAACACAAGCCAATTTATGAAGGAATGTGGTATCTAGCCCTCCCTCTTCGCAGCCATCAACTTCCGATACGTGTCAATGATGCCCAACCTCTCCACTCCCAATTCCTCCCTCTTCCTTAGACTCGCACCCGCCTTAGGCACATTTCCAACCTCGACTCTAGCACCATCCTTCACCTTGAAAATTTCTCTCGGGATCCTGTCAAAGCTCGGCGGGGCTTGCACAACATCATGCAAGCCCTTCCTCTCCTCCCTCTTCTTCCTCAACTCCTCCCACTCATCACCCCTACCATCGTCCACCTCACCCACAATCAACTTCCGCTTCCCCTTCTTCCCCTTTTTCTTCTTATTCGCAGAGTTCGGATGCAACGAGGGTAAATCAGCCGTCTTGTCTTCCCAGAGGGCATTCGTCTCGTCTTCTTCCTCCTCGGCAAGTTCTAGGGCTTCTTGCTCGCGGTCGCGGATCCTTTCTTCTTCCTTGCGCCAACCAGCCTGTAGACGCTTGAGATGGCGTTCATGTTTTGTAACGCGGTGATCGCTTAAACCTGCTATTTTCTTGCCGGTCTTCGCGACGGTCCCGAGAGGGAGGGCTTGATTGACGCGCTGTCTAAAATCGGCGAGAGATTCGCCGGGCATGATTTTGAGGGGTTGTTGTCGTTGCGCTTCGCTGTTGACAGTCGTTTTTTGCTCGATTTTGGCGGCGGCGGCGGCGGCGGCGGCAGCGACGGTAGCATTGGGAGCTTGTGTGGTTGTGGTTGTGGGCTTGGCTTTCTTTGTCCTTTTTAGGGCACCATCGTCAAGGCCGGAGCGGCGTTTTCCCGTCTTAGTGAAGGACATGAGGCGCGCAAAGGCTTTTGGAGTGTCATCGATACCATATCCTTCTATCGTATTGATCTTGCGCTTCTTGTTCTTCGGGGCGGGGTTCGACGCGCTGCGTGATTTGGGAATGGCGAGCGGGCCGGCGTGTTCGGTGGGCGGGAGATTGAAGCTGTGGGGGCGATTGTCAGCATTCGTGAAGCACCAAAGAAAAGGTGAGGAAGAGGAGGGGAATTGTTACTTTGACTCATCGTTGTCGGCTTTGCGCTTGTATTTGCGAGGCATGTTGGCATTGGTGTTGTTGTGTCGAGTCGCGAAATCGAAATGTTGGTCATGGTTGCGAAAAGTTATGGAGGCACGGAGGGTGGAAAAGAGTGGGCCCAGGCTCCACAGGGGGTGAAAGCTTGGTACGTCAAGATTACTTCGCATAGATTCCGTACATGCTTGGGCCTTTCACCCCACCCACTATTAATGATCCTTTTCGTGGTGTTTTGAAGAGAAGCTTTTTGACAAGGGGGCATGGCAGTGGGGAGAAATGACACAAGAGACGTTGGACAGGTCGTCTGAGCTAGTATCTACGGAGGATAGCCCGGAAGGTCGATGCTTTTTCAGGGCTATTACGGAGTACATATACTCCGTATGTATGAGGGATATATGTGAGGCAGTTAGCTTGTATTGCTAATGAAAGAACGGTAGTTGTTGATTTTCCCATGGAGGGTTTACGGATGAGGGATTTTCAACCAGCAGCGATGGGGCTTATTCTGCGACTGTTCATCTCTCATGTGAGGTGACGAGATACTCGCTATAGGTGACTTTTCCACACATGGGTATCATCATTCTCCTTTGAGATTGTGGGTATGATCGAATCTGGAAACATGTTGAGTAGATACAGGGTAGAGGGACTGGATGATAGATCGCCATGTCTCTGACATTATGGAGAAGAAGGACTTGAAGACTTCGGATTCCCTTCCACAAGTCCAGGTTGGTCGAAATGAGGGAAAGTTACCATCAACCGAATAATCCTTCGTAACTAGGAACGAAACATGGTCGGAGCTACATGGAAACGCAGCCACAGATGGGGTTCATCAGCTTTGTGCTAATTATACACGCTTCCACCTGTGTCATGAACAAAACCACCAATCATAAAAGGAGCACGACATCGTGGGCTTGAATCATCAATCGAGCAATTCCGTGAAACCATTCTGGACCCCGACTATATACAGGTGGTCGGCCTGATCACCACCCAACCTTCCCCAGCGTATTTCGTACTCCGTAAACTCTCCGGAGGATTGCACACCTAGCCTTTTCATGTACACGACCGATAGAACTGTCGGACCGCCTTGCTTGTATCAATTTAGAAATCGCATCCGCCATCATCGCCGTATTCGCGCCCGTGGTTACGGCTACTGTTAGAGTTTTCTGGTCTGTGCGGTCTTTCTCACTCCTGGGTTCGCCTGATCACGTCAATGTGTCTTAAAGTCTGCGACGCCTCGATTCCGGCTTTGAACCAAGTTCGGATTCCCTCATTGTATCTACCATCTAGATGATCGATCCTTTGGATAGGAACGTCTATCAAAAAGGAAAAACATCCAAGACTCCTCATCCTGGTTTGCCCTGCCCTGTCGCTGCACCTTCGCCCCACTAGCATCTCAGGGTCCACATTCCCTTTATACAGCGAGGCCGCTTATTGGCTCAGTGCCTGGCAGGATGGCCTCCGGCGAGACCGATGACAGTACTTTGAAGCCTCTTCTCGAAGGCTTTGCCTCTTTTTCTTCTCCTTCGAAAGACTACTCGGTCAAATCATTACGCGCGGAAGAAGATGGCGACCAAAGGACCGACATCGTTGGCCTAAGACCGAAACGCAGTGTTTTTAGGAGGCTTCTAATGGCGGTCAGGAAGCGACGGAATGGTACGTCGCGAGAAGAAGAGCAATGGAAGGCGGCGAAGCCAATGGCGCAGGAGAAGAGGGGGTGGAGGGAGTTGAACTGGAGGAGAAGACGACCTCGGACAAGAGTTGTTTTGGGGATACCACTTGGTGTAGTTTTACTCTTGTAAGTGGCCCTCCAATTTCCGTTCCGAAGCTTCCGATATCCTGCAGAAAGATTCCCCTACTGGAATTGATGAGCAAACATACTTACCGTTGCAGTGGTATCGTTCGTGTTATCGCTATTCTTTTCCCATCCGCAGACACATTACGAGATGATCGAGATTATTTCCCATCGTTAGAGCAATTCCGAGAGGGCAAAGAAATCGGGCTCGACGGTCTTACAAGGGACATCACACCTGTCCACTGCCATTCTCATAATGACTATTGGAGGCAAGTCCCTCTATACGAAGCTCTCAGATGGGGTTGCACCGGCGTGGAAGCAGATGTCTGGCTCTTTGAAAACGAACTCTTTGTCGGACACAACACCAACGCAGTCACCCGCCAACGAACTTTCCGATCCATGTATGTAGATCCATTGATGCGCATTCTGGACCATCAAAACACCGTCACGAAAAACGTCACTTCGAAAGAAGCGGCCAAGTACGGCGTCTATGAAGTCGATCCTACGCAGACACTTGTTCTGCTCGTTGACTTTAAGAATGATGGACACGACATATACCATGTTGTTTCTAAACAACTAGCGCCATTCCGCAACAAAGGCTACCTTTCCCACTTCAATGGCAACACGACCATTCCAGGACCCATCACTGTGGTTGCAACCGGAAACGCTCCCTTCGATCTCATCAGCGCAAACCCAACTTACCGTGACATCTTTTTCGATGCACCTCTAGACCGCATGTACGAAGAGTCTACCCCCGCACCAACCACCGTCCACGTCGGCGTCGAACTCAACAGGGTCGCGCCACCACCCACCAAGCGTGGAGGCGGCCAAGGTACTGTCGGGACAGATGACGATTCGCACTTCGACCTCACGAATTCTTACTATGCGTCGGTCAACTTCGGCAGTTCTATAGGCTGGCTGTGGTTCGGACGCATTTCGGATGCTCAGATCAAGCTTATCCGTGGACAAATCCGGGGCGCAAAGAAGAGGGGGCTGAAGGCGAGGTACTGGGGTACGCCGAAGTGGCCTGTTGGACTGAGGAATAAAGTATGGAAGACGCTTGTTGAGGAAGGTGTAGATTATTTGAATGGAGATGATTTGAAAGCTATGAAGAATTTGGATTGGAAGGTTAAGAAGGATTGGAGCTTGCTGAGCTAATTGGAAGCCACTTGGAAAAGAGGGGAGATATCAAATCCTGGCGTGTGACGTGGGATGTGGATTATCGCCCTTGAATGGTTCAATCGACATGTTTTATGTTTTGCTCTCTGACCCTGATACCACTTCCTTTCCATGCGATTGTCACAGCTTTATGCGCGGTCTTCAGCCATCTTGTTATCTGTCGCATACACGACAGGGTATTGGTGGAGGAGGAAATGAAGTGTGAGGGGCGGAAGCGGTAGCGTTATGAACATGGAAGAGACTGGAGAATTATGGTAGCGAGAGTAGCTAATAAATCAAACTTCCTACAGAAGATCTCCATTGACGCTGCTTCCACGCTCTTCCAGCGCTCGCACATCACCAGCGCCACCACTGTATTGGTTATGGGCAACCCGTATGGAATACCCATACGTCTTTAGCTGCATATTCCCATGACTTTGCTCAAGTCAGTCATATATTCGCCTCGAAAACTTATCACTGGTCAACAAAAATGTTACGGTCGCTCCATATGGAATCCTCGTCTCTTTCCCCATCACCAGAACACCGACGAAGTCAGAATGCCGCTCAGTATCTTTGATGGGTATGATTTGGCAGAATGTTCCAATAGTAATGTCCTATTCATACTCTGAGATTCCATGATGTGGATTTCGAATGCTGTGATGGTTGAGGGTTTAACTACGTCAGTGATAATTACTCCGTACATTGGGAGAAAAAGGCCATTCCGAGTTTGGACAAAGCGGTTCTGCATCACATCAGCATCATGAATCTTTGAGACATGGTTGTCCTCACTTTTCAAAAAGTAAATAGATAGATACATTCGCGCGAGCATCAGGGAGCAACACAATTCAAGAAAGGAAACTCAGAACCCAGAGCCATTATTTGATATTGTAATGTCATGTGTTGAGCTGGCCCACTCCGATAGCCAAGTCCGTGGTCCAACTACTAACTATCTATGTATGTACTCCGTACATCTCCACAGTAACTAGATACTCCAAATCCCCGGGCGATGGCTGGAAGAATGAACACCACCAGCAGCGATCCCCACATCGAATCCTCACAACCAATTTGACCTTCCATCTTGGTCGCTCGATGTTGAGATCTTGGCCTCGCGTATTCATACTCGGTCCGACATCTCGTCCATCCAGAAACGCAGGCAGGCTGGAGCTTGATGGCGTCGTTCACGTTGTTTGCTTGTCTAGAGAGCCGCGTCTCCAATGGCCTGGGCCAAGGGATTCTCCCGCTGTAATGTGTGGGGACCATTACGAGGCGAGGACATCGTCCGATGCACCTTTCTTACGTCGCGCGGAGCTATGCGCAGGTTGTGAGTATTGCATCATGGGTTGCAATCCTAGCGCATCATCAATATACATCAGACCATAGCATACCGGTATAAAGCTTGCGAGGATCCCAGTTGCCCCGCCATCCACAACCGGCGCGACGTCCACTTTGTTTCGAAAGACGGTCAAATATGAGGTTGTATCAAGTTTCTGTCTTTGTGGGTGTGGTAGCGTCGGCTTTGGGGAGCCGTCTTGTCCCTCGTCAGGCTTCAAATGGGAGCTGTCCGGGATATACGGCAAGTAACGTCCAGGACAATGGCGCCAGAGTCACGGCAGATTTGACACTCGCGGGGACCGCCTGCAATGTCTATGGCACGGACCTTGTGAACCTGAAGCTGGAGGTTGTGTACGAGACTGGTGAGTGGGGTCGGGAACATGTTCGCTAGGACGAATGGGCTGACTTCTGAATAGAAAGTCGCCTGCATGTCAAGATATACGATGCCGAAGAGCTCGCATACCAAGTACCTGACTCGCTTTTCCCTCGACCATCAAGCAACAATGTTGAGCCTTCAGAATCCTTACTTTCCTTTTCGTACAGCAACAGCCCATTCTCGTTCCATATTCGAAGGAAAAGCACCAATGAAACCCTCTTCGACACTTCGGCTGCCAGCCTGATATTCGAGAACCAGTATCTGCATCTGCGAACGAGCCTTCCAGAATCTCCCAACCTCTATGGATTGGGCGAGCACACAGATCCTTTCAGGTTGAACAATACCAACTACACCAGGACGGTAAGCTTTCTAGCGTAATCCGTCACAAGGTGCTAATAGAGATAGTTGTGGAATCGTGACTCTTATGGGGTTCCTACTGGATCAAATTTGTATGGCCACCATCCGATCTACTTTGACCACCGAGGCACTCATGGCACGCACGGTGTGTTTTTGATGAGCTCGGCTGGTATGGATATTAAGATCGATACCACTGGTGGACAATTTCTCGAATATAATGCCATTGGCGGTATTCTTGATTTCTATTTTTTCGCCGGTCCAACCCCCAAGGACGTCAGCGTTCAATACTCAGAGGTCTCTGGAAAGGCTGTAATGCAACCCTACTGGGGCCTTGGCTTCCATCAATGCCGATATGGTTACAGAGATGTATTCGCTGTGGCTGAAGTAGTCGCTAACTACTCTAAAGCGGGTATACCGCTTGAGGTCAGTTCAGAGACCTGACATCATGTCATCACATACTAACGCCCACAGACTATGTGGACCGACATTGACTACATGTATTTGCGCCGAGTCTTCACTCTAGATCCAGAACGTTTCCCAATCAACCTTGTCCGTCAGCTTGTAGACTACTTGCATAACCATCAACAACACTACATCGTCATGGTGGACCCTGCCGTCTCCAACAAAAATGACGTTGTCCCCAACCTTGGCTTTACCGAAGGTGCCGAGCTTGACGTTTTCCACAAGAATGCCAATGGTTCAGGGTACTACACTGGTGCTGTATGGCCTGGACCTACCGTTTTCCCCGATTGGTGGCATCCCTCGGCTCAGGAATATTGGGACAACCAGTTCCTGAGGTTCTTTGATGCTGAGACTGGTGTCGATATTGATGCTCTTTGGATCGATATGAATGAGGCTGCTAACTTCTGTCTCTATCCTTGTGCGGACCCTGAGGGCTTCGCCGAAGAATCCGGCAACCCACCTCAGCCGCCTCCAGTTCGTAACAATTCTGGCCGTCCCATTCCAGACTTCCCAGCCGAATTCCAACCGCCTACGTCGCAGACACGTCTTCGCACAAGACAGGCTAACGGTACCAACCAGCACTTGGGATTGCCTGGTCGCGACCTTATCAATCCTGAGTATCTCATCAAGAACGCTGCCGGTTCCATTAGCAACAACACTATTCCCACAGATGTACAAAATTATGTTGGTTCTTACCAGTACGACACGCACAATCTTTACGGTCTGATGATGAGCATCGCATCACGTAATGCGCTACTTGCTCGCCGCCCTAATAGGCGCCCTCTTGTCATTACTCGATCTACCGTAAGCATTTTCAAAACACCAATTTGCCTTATGCCACTAACAGTAAATCTAGTTCGCGAGAGCTGGCAGCCACGTTGGAAAATGGCTTGGGGATAATCTCTCACTCTGGGAGCACTACCGCACAAGCATCGCCAATATTCTCGAATTCGCATCACTCTTCCAACTTCCTATGGTCGGTGCTGATGTCTGTGGATTTGGCGGCAACACGACTGAGACCCTATGTGCTCGATGGGCAACGCTAGGCGCCTTCTACCCATTCTTCCGTAACCACAACGGAGATACTTCGATCTCACAGGAGTTTTATCTCTGGCCATCTGTAACGGAAGCCGCCAAGAACGCTATCAGTGTCAGATATCGACTGCTTGACTACATCTACACCCACCTTCATCGCCAGTCCGTAACCGGCCTGCCGATGTTGAACCCTCTATTCTTTCATTACCCGGAGGACCAGAACACATTCGCGATTGAGCATCAATTCTTCTTTGGCGACAATGTCCTGGTCAGCCCCGTGCTGGAAGAGAACAGCACCGACGTTTCCATCTACCTACCCAAGGGTATCTTCTACGACTACTGGACACATGAGAGGATTGTGAGCAATGGCTCTTACATTAACCTCATCGATGTTCCTTTCACCTCGATTCCTCTCCACATTCGCGGTGGATCTATTGTTCCTCTCCGCGCCGAATCCACCAACACAACCACCGAGCTTCGTAAGCAGAATTTTGTCCTCTGGATCGCGGTCAATGAGACAAATCAAGCCGAGGGCACTCTCTTCCTCGATGATGGAGACAGTCTCAACCAAAACGCGACATCGGAGATTAACTTTTCCTACACCAACGGCTCGTTTGTCATGACTGGTACGTTCAACTACAAGACCGACGTTGTAATCCAGAATGTCACTATACTCGGCACAAACCCGTCAACCAATTCATCTAAGGACTATCTGACTAATCAGCGTGGTGGTGGAAGCACCACACTCAACGGACCAATTGGCCTGAACGTAGGATCTAGTCATAGTTTTTAACAGTTACCGAGCCTGTATGGAACCACGAGATGGGACATGCTTTGATATCTGGGTGTCACGTACATGCAGTTAACTTGACAGGCTAGCTGTTCGCTCCAATGAATTCAAAAGTTTAACACGTTCACTCTAACATTCAGGATGTTGTCTATTCTGCTGCTATTACCGGTTCTTCCTTCATATTCATCTCACCTACATCCAGAGCGACTAGGAATCGACTCACACAGTTATACGCTGCGATTGTGGCTGTAATTTCTACTACTTCCTTATCCCTGAAGTATTTCCTCAGCCTGGCGAAGATTTCCTCAGAAACGGCGACAGTCAGCGTCATTGCATCCGCATATGCCTAGTCGCACGCAGTAAAGTCAGTCAAACTCGCGGAGGTATGTTCCAGTGCGTAGAACAAGAGGTTTTTTCTTACCATCACAGCGCTGTGCTTGTCATCTAGAATGTCTCCGGTGATTTGTTGCTGAGGCGAGTTCCGCACCGTGTCAACGTGTGCCTGAGTAACTCCTGGAGCGGAGAGCAGAAGCGGCGCGTGGTGACCCCACTCATACCAAGCTTTATCTACGCGCAACTAGCATTAGCAGAGTGAGCAGTTCCATTCTATGTTTGTTGCAACAGAGAGAAATCTACGCACTTAACACGGCAACACGACATATGGCCGTCTCGCGAATCGAGGTAGAAAGCGTCGTCCGTGTACGAATGGAGCCGAGAAAAGCGTTCCTGAAAGCCCCAACATCAATCCCATTGATACCAAACAGACATTTGACTTTCAAGGTGGGGGAAATATGAAAAAGAAAACTCACCATCCGTCGGCGACCGGTGGAGCATGTAGCAGTGCTCTATCGAGTTCTATCAGGCCTGCGGAGCCGCGACGTTGCTTTACGCGTTGTACAATAGCTTGTTCTTGTGGGTCATTGAACTCAGGGCTTTGGGGGATATATTCGAGATGCATTGTGGGTGGTTTCGTGGGGATGAGAGTACTGGTGGTGTGTGGGTGGAAGATAATGTGACTATTCGTCTCGGAATGGTTCCGAGATCGGGTTGAATTTCTCGGAAACTTGTCCGGGCTCACGTGCCTCTCGCTTAGTTAGTTATGGAGGGATCAAAGATATGCTCCGTATCATTTGGGTTATTCACACCCTTCGGTTGTTTTTTGGTTCGTCCTTGTCTTCGCCTTCAGATATTGAACAACGGGGAAAATGGCACCTCCGAAACCAAAAGCGAGGCAGGCTGCAAAGTCCAATAATAACAGTAAAACATCGAGCAAGTCGTCGAAAGAGAGGGAAATCGAGTCGACGTCTACTTCTACTATTCCCCTGGACCTCCAGCAACTCCTGCTCAATATCTTCAAAAACTCCTTTGAGCAGCGCTGGCAATCAGACATCAGACCGCTCCTTCAGGAAGTCAAAGGGCACCTCTTCAACCGCGACTTTGCTGCCGCTTTTGGGAGGCAAGAGTACCTGGAAGCGTATGCGGCACGGTGGAGTCCGAGCCGGGCATTGGGCTATCTGCAGGTTGTTGACAGCTTGAAGAGCGATTTGGGACTGTTCGATGTGAGAAAAAGTGGGAAAGTTGTATGCTTGGGGGGTGGAGCGGGGGCCGAGGTCGTTGCCTTGGCTGGGTGGATGAAGATGTTGGAGCAGCAATGCAAAGGTGTGAAAGAAGACGACGAGGGTTGTGCTGGAAATAGCTTGGAAGTTGTTGGTATCGATATTGCAGCATGGGGTCCGGTGATGGATAAGTTGGAAGAAGGAATCGTGAAGGAACCGCCACTTTCAGCATATGCATCCGCAGCAGCGAAGCAGGCGAATGCTGCGTTGCTTGATGAGACTTCGATAAAGATCGCTTTCCATCAGCACGATGTCTTGAATACTTCGCTTTCTACTCTCGCGCCGATATTGGAGAATGTGGATCTTGTTACGCTGATGTTTACGCTCAACGAACTTTACTCAACGTCTGTGTCGCTCACGCAGTCTTTTCTTATGAACATGACGAAAGGACTACGTATAGGCGCTATGCTTCTTGTTGTGGATAGTCCGGGAAGTTACTCGACGGTCAGTCTCAACGGAGCGGAAAAAAAGTACCCTATGCACTGGCTTCTCGACTTCACGCTGTTGGGGAAGGGCGGTAAAGATGGGAAGGAGGGGGCGAAGGGATGGGAAAAGGTGGTGGAGGATGAGAGTTGTTGGTTTAGAATGGCGGAGGGATTGAGGTATCCGATCGAGTTGGAGAACATGCGGATGCAGGTTCATTGTTATAGAAGAGTGGAATAGATGAGTTGTTGAATGGCGCGTTCAACCAATAGGTGCCAGCTTATGCTGTGGAATGAAGACTAGGCATCGAGGAACAATATCAATATTCCCTGGAATGCGCCACACATCCCCATCAAGATATAGCCCCTTCCTACACCCAACTCCATCGAACAACAATCCTTTTAAACTTCTTTCAATCCTACGCACCTACAAAATAACCAACAAATAATACCCTCTTCATACCATCCCCTCACAAACAACAAGTCAACAATGTGCGTCGCACTATTCTGCTTTTTCAAACCCAGAAAACACGAAAAGGCATCTTCGAAAACGATTCCCCTTTCCGACAGAAATCAACAGACGTACCAAACGGCAGCCATCCCCCCAATGCCGATCCAAACCGCCAACGGAATGTACGTGCGCGAGAAGCCGTGGAAATGCGAGGGCGACAACGTGATCAAAGGGAGCACAATCGTCAGGAGAGCGGTGAGTAGACTTTCACACAGCACGAAAAAGGTGTCGAGAAATGCCGTTGGGAAGGACACGGTATAGAGAAATGGGATACTGGTGGGCCATGGGGGCCACATCTCGTGAAAGAAGAGTGTTGTCCGTACTCAGTACGGATACTTGGTGATCCGAAGGATGTCTGTATGATCACGTGTAGTTACACGTGATCAGTATATCCGTGCGGGATTCAGGAGATGGTTATAGGCCTTCTCCTCCTCCCCGTACGGAGTAGGTAGATCCAACCAATACACGACTATTCGTTTTGTCTCAGTACGAAAGTACAACCACACGTGATATATCACACACAGCCCGCCCAACAAGTGTGAAGGACGCGTCAAAGAGACGATGTATGGAGTTTCGAAATTGATGGGCGATCAGTTTGAAGGGTGTGGCTAACGTGCAAAGGAAGAGGAAGGATCCTACGTTGGGAGATCTGTATGAAGGCTTTTTGAAGGGTGGTGGGGAGGGAGAAGAGTATGTCAAGGCGTATCTGACTAGGTGGGGGGAAAAGAGCCAGGGAGGATATGGGGATGAGAATAGCATGGTTTCGAGTGTAGAGGTAGATTAGTGCTGGTGATTTTAGTAGGGGTTCTTGAGATTGTTTCCTTGGTTTTTGTATTCCACTTCTGGATATCATTTGTGTGGTTGGTATAGTAATGTTGAAAAACGGCCTCGACTGCAAAATACAGGAAAGTGATTTCATCATTGGGTTTACCGTGTGTCAATATCAATACGCCCTCTATCATTTCCGAACAGCATATTGTATTCCCCGCTGTTGGACAGATAGCTCGGGTAATTTCTCGCCATTCAGGTTGCCTCCGGCATTTACTTTTAGGAGCCCTCGCACCAAATATAAGACCTCGAGTCGTCAGCGATACATTTCTTGCCTTGGGAACATTATTATAAGATAATAACTTTGAACCAGAAATCCATATCAATCACTTCCAATTCCAGCGCTTCCAACTAGTATCCTTTGCTAGTATGCGATCGTGTTTGGTGTCAGACTCCATGAGAAAGAAAACCGGAACAAAAGATCCACCCTTAATCAAACGACCACAAAACCATTTAATTAAAAACCAAGGAATCTCAATCATGCAAATTAGGAACGATGTGGGATGACTAACAAGACAATTAATAAATTATCATTGGAGCATAGCTACGATCAAGACCTCATATACACAGCCATACATCCATCCATCATCATCATCATAACCACGATCACCATTCCCTTCAAAAACATATCAACAAACACAACAATCAAGGGTATATAAACGAACGTTAAAAAAAGAAAATAAAGAAGAAGAAGAAGAAGAAGAAGAAATGTGAAAATCTCTCAAACAATCACTTTCCCCCCTAATCACCCCGTCATCTTACAAAATCAAAAGCGCAAACATCGCCCCCATAACAGGTCTAGCCTTGAACTCCAACCCCGGCGGATACGTCCCATCACTAGTCTGATAAAGATCCGTAAACGGTTTAGAAATAGGCGTCTCATTAACCCACTTCGCAAGGTCGCTTATAAACAGATCCCTCGTCTCGGTGCTCGCGATGGCGGCGCAAAAGACCTCCCAGTCGGACTTGGTATAGTACCTATTCCGCGTGTCAAGCGGGACGCCGTATTTTTCCTTGACGGTGGGGTAGAAGGCCGATTGCATGTCGTAAACGGATTGAGGAACGAGGTTGGTGTTGAGAAGGCGGTCGTTGTAGAGGTTGTAGAGGAGGCCGTGGGTGGAGGCGTTGTTGTAAGTTAAAGTGGAGTGGCCTTCTTTGGAGTTGAGGCCGAGGGTTTGCCATTGGTCTATGTAAGAGTGGGCAATGTTGGAGTAGTTTCTCGCGTCGGCGTCTTGGCCTACAAGTTTGGAGATTTGGGACATTGCTTCGAGGCCAATCATACCTTTGAGAGCGAGGTTAGTTTGGTTGGAGAGGTGGCCGGCGAAGTCATCTGTGGAGAGTTGTTCAGCTGGGTAGAGGGAGTCGTCAACGAGGTATTCGGCCCATTGCTTGAGGATCGTATAGTGTTGTTTGAGGTAGTCTGAGTTTCCTGATTTTTGTGCGTATGCGAGGAGCATGATGAGGTTGTTGCCGCATTCCTCGACGGGCATGTGCTCGTCGTTTCCATCGGCGTGGCCAGTGGCGTTAGGGTAATGGGTTCCTAAATCGTGAATGGCCCATTTGTTAGGGTAGTGACCGCTTTCCTGGTTCTCAAAATGTGGATCCATGAGGAGTTTCACTAGTTCAGGGTTGGTGTAGTAAAAGATGGGAGAGGCGGGGTAGATCACGTCGATTGTTTGCGTGTTGCCGTTTGAGGAGATTTCTTTGAGGAAGAGGTAGTGTTTCTCCTGGGTGCCAACAAGTTGGACGGCACCGAAAGCCTGGCGGGCTGCCAACGAGGTTAGGATCGCGTAGTTGTCACCAGCGGCAGCTTTGGAGTCACTATCAATCTTCGTGTCAAGCGCCGACGAAATCTTGTCGGATTCTGAGTAATCTTTGTGAAAGAATGAGAGAGCGGCTAGTTCGTCCCTGAAGTAAGATTTCCAGAGCGAGGGAACGGTAGTCTGGCCGTTTGCACCGAGGAACTGGATGGCAAGTTCCTGGGCAAGACCGATGGAAAAGAGTGTCGATCTGACGGATGCACCGACGCAACCGAGATTGACGGCAAAACCGAAGACAGGCCAGTCTTTGTTGATAGCGCGGAAATTGCTGTCTTTTGTGCCGGCAAGCTTACCGTTGCTGCTAAAGGCACCACGAACATCTCTGTCAGATCCCGATTGATGGGTCAGGTCACCTGCATCGGTAGCATAGTACTAAGCACTTCATTAGCACGTGATGGTACTTTGCAATGATATACTTACAATATTACCCCATTCAGCTCGATCGTTAACTTCGGAGAAGTGTTGCTGGTTCTGTTTCCAGACTTTGTGGTACGAGATACCGTCTACCTCACCAAAGTCCCATTGCGCAACAGCGCCAGAATCGCCAGATACCCATTCTATTGTCAAAAGTCAGTTCTGGCGATTTTGCTAAAAGTTCAAAATACCCACCAGCAGAAATGTCAGTGTACAACTGTACATCATGATTGGAACCATCCTTTGAAGAGACTTCGACGTTCATGTACGAAAATATCAATGACTGGCGCTTGAAGTCTTCTGGAGTCAACGGTGAGAGAAATGTCACCTTGACCGAGACCTTGTCGTCGACTTCGATGGTAAATATACTCTTCGTGCTTGTGTACTCGAATGCAACCTGGCTAGCAGCTTCGATGTCCCGGGGTGAGCCCATCCATGTGAAGGTTTTGCCATCGACACGAATCAGTCCAGCCCATCCAATGAGTTGACCGCTATCTTGCTATCAGCCGCGAACTCGTGTTCGTCCGGAAGACGGGAACATACGTGTAGAATGATGGCCATTGCCCAGGTAAGTACCCTCCGTTACCACCCTGACTACCAACGGGAAACCACGTGCTCAAGTACGGACTCTTGACAGCCAGCGGTATAGACGGAGGACGCGCTGGCTTAAACGTCGACTGGGCACCAGCCAGACCAGCAAGCAGTCCGGCACCTAGGGTACCTAATAATGAGAGATGCATGTTTTGACTAACGATATAGCAATGATCTCTCTAGCAAAAGAAGTGTTTGAGGTTGGGTTGGGATCTATGTTTACTTCCATCGGGCCCTTGATAGTTATATAAACTATGGACCGGGGCGGGACTGCACCTTCTTGCTCGACTGACGCCATAATAGTCAACCTTTTCCATCCCCTGTGTGTATGCTGCGCGGTGGGTGGGTCGAAAGGCCAGGAACAGAGCGCCTGACTAGTAAAGAGCAGCCATCTCGCGTATTATGGGGGAAGCATGCACTTGGAAATTAAGCAGTGGCGCTGCACTCGTCGAGACGGGGAGAGTGGAGACTCACAAGGTTCCACCTTGGATTCCGTCGGGAGCCTTAGTATCGAGAGCATCATACCCTGGCTCGGGATAGGGGAAGATGGGGTGGAAGAGGCATTTGGGGTACACGGGTAGTACCGGACCGGAAGCTGAACATGATGTCTCAACCCAAGATCTTCTGCAGCACGGACAACAACCGGCAGGTATACCAGTTCTTAGTGCTGGTGTAGGTACTTTGCTAGCATACCCGCAGCCACTTGTCTGACTGATTGACTTGTCCGGGGAGGTGATATCGTCCCAAATAGGCTTGGCAGTAGCTGATTCGAGCTGTTGTCCCTAGACGGTGAGAAAATGCTACCACGAGACCACATTGGATCTACCAGCATCGCATAATCTGACGTCGTTGAAGAGACAGGTTTGAACAAGGGATGACGACAAAGCAAGGAGGGAGGGAAGAAGCGGCTAGCAAGAAGGCGCTAAAGCATGATGAAAGCACAGCAGAAGTATCATAGTGTCGACGTCGATATTGCTGTAACAGAAGTTACAGAGAAAAGCCAAAATAAGGACATGATTTCGGAAATTAGCAACGGCCAGAACACTCCGTACATGGCGACAGTACTCGGTACCGTGTCTGTGCGCGTGACGATCAGAGTCGCGTGACGATCATCAACACCATAAAAGCCATACTAAACATGAGTTTATTAAGCCACACACAACCAA